>BPLR01005451.1:0-261555 GCA_021605095.1 Caerostris extrusa | reverse complement strand
CGCCATGAAAAATGTATTAAATTTTCTCTCAGTTATAATTTTTAAATTTATTTTTGAGTAGATTTTTCAACTAGTGTAATTACTAACATTGAATATATTTATATATATATTTGTATGTGTGTGTGTGTATGATGGCATTGATGTTTATGAGTCGTTTGAATCCACGTTAAACTATAGGTCCCGGTCTGTTTACCCTCCTTGTGCACAAAAATGACCGTAAAGCGACAAACCAAACCAAACTGGCAGTTGATGCTATAGGCTTTAGGTTGGAATTCTGGCGGTGGAATGGATGTTTGTGAATGGTTCGAATCCAACTTAAAATGTAGGTCACGTTCTAATTAGCCTAAAGTGTGCACAAAATGACTGTAGAGCGACAAACCAAACCTTTCCATCCTTTCTTGGACTGTATCTAGATGTTGCTGTCACCAAATAGGATAAGAAACACCAATAACATGTTCTAAATTGGTAATTTTAACTCTATATAATACTATGTACATTTCGATAGTGATCGAAAGTTAAGAGCTCGTTGCTTGTTACCGGAAATGAATAGTATGTAGCTTCACTGGCATAGGTTGAGCAATTAAAATGTATGGGGTATGGTATTGTGGCAAATTATCATGCTGACCATAATTTTTGTTATTTGAAAAAGACAGAAGGTAATTTTTCATTTGAAGTAAAAATTATATCTCACTATCTCTTTTTTGTGGCCTGGTGAACAAGTGGTTAGCGATCTGGCTTGGGTGCTACAGGTTTCAGGTTCGAATTCTGGCGTGGGCATGGATGTTTGTGAGTGGTTCGAAACATGTTAAACTGTAGGTTCCGGTCTAATGAGCCTAAAGTGTGCACAAAATGACCGTAGAGCAACAAATTCATTACCTCTTTTTAATATATTAACGAATTGCAGTACGTTAAAAAATAACTATTTTGGTGAAGAAAGTACAGAACGCCAAACTTAATTGTCAAAAGTCCTATGTATGCAATTAATCAATTTTGAATCTCACAAAACAAATTTGCGTGAAAAAAAAATCGCTGATTATCCTGTGTGCCAAATGCTTAAGATACCAAAAACTTAACCTATTTTGTACACTGAAATAATAAATATTTTAACAGAGTTCAACAGGATTTTTTTTTTTTTTTCCGTTTATTTTTGATTTAGAGGAGACTGAAAAAAAAATTATTTGTTTTTAAAAATACTTTAAATAATTATTTGTATTTAAATTGTTTTTCTTGAATGAAAAAAACTATTTTTCAGAGCGTACAAAGTGGATGGACATTTCAAAAATATATATATATATTTTTTAAATACAAATTAATGTGCAAAATTCTTTGATCATTCTTGGATAATAAATAATCAGAAACAAAAGCTATATTAATTTAAAATAAATTGCTTATTAAATAATTAGAAATAAAACGGTTATTACGCCAAATGCAAGTTCATAAGCCAAATTTTGTCTTATGCGAGTCAAGGGACTCGAGTTATAGCAGCAACTGGCGAAGAGAGAGAGAGAGTCCTTGGCAAAACTGGATTCGCAAAAGACCGACTCTGTTTGCGTGATCGCGTCCTCCCCCACCTTGTCAATGGCAGGTGTCGCCTTCCCCAGTTACCCTAGAAACGGCAATGTTTACATCTCGGACGGAGAGGATCTCTGGCTGGAAGGAACCGACATATTTGTCATACTTTGCTCAGTCCGCCGCCATTTTGCACACTTGTTGGCGATGGGATGGGGTTTGGCGCCCGTTTCTTGGGCGGGAAAGATTCCTTTTATTGTTGTTGTTATTTTAAATTTTCGATCAGAACAAAAGGGAGATTGTTTTTTTTTTTTTTTTTTTAAATATTGAATGCAAATTTAAATTGTGTTTTATTATTATTATTATTATTATTATTTTTTTTTAGTGCTAATCGTGAATGCTTTTCAGGTTCTTGTAGGAAGTGTTTTCATGATTTTTTTTTTTGAAAATCTTAACACTTGTTGTTGTCCTTTCATAATTTATTTAGTGTTATTGTACACTAAATAAATTATGAAAAGGGGCAACAGCAAGATTTGGGTAAATTTTTCAACGTCTTATTTGTGTTTGAAATTTTTTCAAATCTTATTTATTGTTTAATCTTAACCTTATTGTTGTTGTCCTTTTCATAATTTATTTAGTGTTATTGTGTACAGTTCATGGTTTAAGATTTGGGTAATTTTGTTTTAAATTTCAAGCATAAATAATTACCCAAATTGTACACCTGGAAGTGTACAATAACACTAAATAAATTATGAAAAGAACAAGTGTTAAATAAGATTATTTATGCTTGAAATTAAAAAATCTTATTTAACACTTGCTGTCCTTTTTCATACTTTGTTTAGTGTTATTGTGCAATTCATGTTTTAAGAAATGGGTAATTATTTATGCTTCTAAATGAATAAAGGACTGAATTATCTTATATCCAAAACGATTAGCATTCTATCATCAGATAAATAAATACTTTCCGATTCAGAAGGAAGTAATTCTTTTGTGTATTTAATTTTCCATCTTCAAATTCACTGTCATATTATTTTAAATGATGACTCAGTAAAATCATAAGATAAGTTTATGAAGTGGTAAATAAACATCTAAAGAAATGTCAGGTGAACTTTTGTAAAGAACAGTTCTTTATAAAGAATTGCATTTAAATGTTTGTTTGATAAAATTTATGATGTTAAGTGACAATTATTTTTATTCCTACATTTCATATTTATGGAATGATCCTTTTTTTTTTTTAATATTTGTTTTAATTTTCTTTAGTGTGTATTTAACGTTTAAGTATAAATTTTCTTTTCTTCACGTATTAAGTATTTATTTATTTTTTTTTTTTTTTCTTTACCTAATAAATACTTTTTTTTTGCAGTAATCAATGGAAAAGTTATTTATAAACAAACAATTTTTTTCATTACAAAGTTCAATGGGAATTTTTCATTATGAAAGATAGCTAAAAAATTTTGACTTGATTAGAAAACACGCTAATGGTATGATTTACTGTTTTAACTTGACTTGACTTGACTAGGTGCTTTGAGGTGTATGCTCGCTGATGATGCTTTATCTCAATTTTCAAATACTAGAGCAGGGATGGCCAACCTGCGGCCCGCCTTGAACATCTCCCGGCCCGTAAGATGTATCACACTTTTACAAAATATATTTATTTCAGAATGGCCAAAGTAGTGAAAAACCAATGCATTAAAAAATACATTGTGTGTTTATCCCTATATTCCAAAATTAACTGCCGAAATGATGAGAAAAAAAAATGAATTCTGATTTTAAAATAATATTCGTGCGAATATAGGACAGATAGTGCCTGTTTCATTGATGAGTTCGCAGAATGATTAAATTATATTCTGTGAACTCATGATGCACGCGCGTCGATTTGCAAAAGCTGAGTGAAAGAGTGAGAAACAAATATCGCACTAGTAAAATATGTTTGAATGATTTCGTTTTTTTAAAATTTCATTTATATTTATGTATTTTTTATATTTCCTTTTAGTGTTACCTATATCTTTACTATGTGCGCCTAGTATTGTTATTATTATATTAACTATGATTGCATGTAAGAATAATAGTAAACACAATAATAACAACTCACTATGTTTTAATTTTTTACTCCAAGAGAATGTCTGTAGTGGGTCTCAATCTAATATGGGGTATATATAATTTTATATGCGGCCCGCGGGGTTAGGATGCATTTTCAAAGTGGCCCGCAAGATCATTTGGGTTCACCACCCCTGTACTATAGATAAAATAAAAGTATTGCTAAAAGTGATGGAAATAATAAAAAAAAGTAGTAAGTAGCATTAGTAGTAAAAAGTGATGTACTGTTTTAAAAAGTTCTTATTGTATATGTATAAAAAATAGTGTAATAATAAGAATACCTGAATAATCAAATCTATTTGAGCTATCAAAGTTGTGAAGACTCAAGGGAAATATTTTTTTAAATTCATTTCTGATTGTCTGTTGATGCTAAAAGATAAAAACAGAAATCATGATATCTAACAGAAACGATCTGTACAATAATTAAAAGCATTAGATTTTTTTTAAAAGGTGGGATTTAATTACCTTAAAAGAGTAATGTTATAAGATGGAATAATTATACGGATTAAAGAACTAAGTCTGCTAGAGGACAGTTGTTTTTCAGCCACGCTTTTGTAAGCAATCTTTTCTCGGAAGACTGATTTCCGCGGACTGATGTAAACAGTTCCATCTAGTTAGTATCAGTCCGCGTGTAAACAGTAATCAGCAATGACGTGTGACGTCATCGGTCAGTGGCGCTTTCAGGAAACTTTGTCAAAGTGGTGTTGGATAATGCGGAACGCTCTCTAAACAATTTCTGATTTGCTGCAACGAATGCATTGCCAAATCTGTTTGTTGTCGATGCCATATTTCGAACACCAGCTGTTTTCAAATCAAACATTTCGAGAAGACAATCGTTGGAGAAAGTGCCATTAAAATGACAGTAATCCGTTTTATATATTCACCCATGTCCGGAACAATTTTTTAAAATTAAACTTTTTAAAATCGTTTTCCTTTTAAAAATCTTTTCTTGTTATCCTAAGTGTTACTTTAAAATAAGAAAATATTGTTTTGTATACGTTTCCTAATCCTTTTTTTTTTTTTTTTTTTTTTTTTTTTAAATTGTGTCTTTTTAGGTTAGTTTGGGTAGCATTCTACATAAACGTACATATTGCAATAATCTTAATTTTTCTTGTGCAGAAGATATAAGCGATAATGATATATAAAATTGCATAAAATGTAATATACAGTGGGCCACAAAATTGAGTATACACCTTAGAAACTTAGAGACTTTTTTTGCAATTACAAATTAAATATTGCTTTAAGATGATTGAATTTTTTACCTCATATACTTTAGTCTATGTTTTACCGTACTATACTTATAAAATTGTTACGTTTATTTATTTTTTACGAAAAAAAAAAAAAAAAAGATCTGAGAAGAGAGGAAAAACAACACCACAAAAATAAGTATACACCTTTATTAATTTCCTTTAACGTACAAATTAATATTTTGTTGCATAACCTTTTTGCTTGAATTACAGCTTGTAATCTTCTGGACATAGATTCTACTAGTGTTTTAGTGGTTTCAAGAGAAATTTTAGCCCATTCTTCTCCCAGAACCTTCTTGAGAACTTCCTTGCTTGTGATTTCGTGCTCGTGTACAGCTTTCTCTAATTGCGACCACAAATTTTCGATGACGTTTAGGTCTGAGACTGGACTGAGTGTGTAATTGCTTCTTGCAATGGTACAGCAAGTACAACTGCACAATCTTCGCTGTATGCTTGGGGTAGTTGTCCTGCTGGAATATGAAGCTTGACCCAAGTCCCAACTTACTGGCACTTTTTTTCAAGTTATCATTCAAAATCTCCAAATATACATGTTTGTCCATAATACTATCAATAAAAGCAAGCTCTCCAACTCCTCCAGCCGACATACAACCCCAAACGAGGACAGATCCACCTCCGAACTTGACTGTCTTAATGGTGTTTTTAGGTGCCAGTGCTTTCCCAGCTTCTCCATATTTTAAATCGTCCATCGCTTCCGTAAAGATTAAACTTACTTTCATCAGAAAATATTACAGTGTTCCAGAAAGAAATAGGCTTTTAAACGATGTTCTTTGGCGAGAATCACTCTCTTTTGTCTATTCACATACTTGATGAGTGGCTTTCGTATTGGTGTACGGCCATGAAACCCATATTGGTGAAGGGTACGTCGAATTGTTTCAACTGAGATCTTTTTTCCCGATTGTAGAGGACATCGATAAAGCTAGTTTAAAGGCATTCACCCTCGGATCTTTCTTTACTGAGTGAATGATCTTCCTCTTCGCTGTAGTACTCAGTATTTCTTTACGTCCTCTTCCAGGAATATTGGCCACAGATCCAGTTCTTTTATACTTCTGTAGTATTTTTTGGCACAAACCATGAGTTACACCAATCAACGAAGCGATTTCTCGAAGAGATTTGCCCTCTTTTGACCATTTTACAACCAATAAACGCTCAGATTCAGTAGTTTCTCTACGAGAGCTCATTTTTGATTTTTAATGAGAAAAATACTATTTAAAAGCGTTGAAGTGCAATAGCACGTGTTATAAGCAGCAGCTACTCCTGAAACTCTTTAAAGAAAATTTGAAACTAAAAAAAAAGTGGGGGCATAATTTACAAATATAAGAAGTGTATACTCAATTTTGTGGCATGGTTTTCTATCTTTTCTTCTCGAATCGCTTAACTTTTTCGTAATAAATAAGTTAACTATAGAATTGTGTTATTATAGGATGGTAAAGCAGAAGTTAAAGTATCTAGGATAAAAAAATTTATCTATTTAAATCAATATTTAATTTGTAATTGGAAGAAGTCTAAAAGTTTTAGAGGAGTATACTCAATTTTGTGGCTCACTGTATATATATATGAACAAAAGTATGTTTTCTTTTGGATATTACACAAAAAGTTTCTCACCTAGAAAAAATTTCCACATATAATCGGAAATGAATTTTTGAAATTTGTGCCATGTATTTTGATATTAATTTATGTGAAACTTTAGTTCTTGTATATTTAAAGATATCATAAACTCAAATATGCATTTACTATGTGAATTTTGAGATAGTGGTGTGTGTGTTACTCATGTTGTCATGTTTGTTACTTACATGTTCGTTTACTTACTATCAACATTAGAGCTAATGTTGATAAACATTAAAACAATTCTTCCGAAAATTGTGTTGGAGGCTATTGAAATGCCATTTGAAATTTGCATCTTTGTAAACCGTTGGTTCTGATATTATCATTGAAAGTAGGATACACTGAATTATGAAATGTTATAATTTGTTTCCTATAATCATTATAAAAGTAGTGTTAATATAAAATTGCTAATTTTGAAGCATGTAAGAAAAAACTGCATGTTCGTTATTTGTAATTTAATTTCAACGTTTTTAATTTAAATTTCTACGAATTCTATTTTTTTAATTTAAATTTCTACGATTTCTATTTTTTAATTTAAATTTCTACGAATTCTATTTTTTAATTTAAATTTCTACGAATTTATTTTTTAAGTTACATTTTCTACGAATTTTATTTTTTTAAGTTAAATTTTCTACGAATTCTATTTTTAAATTAAATTTCTACGAATTCTACGTTGTAAATGTAAAATTTCTAGAATTCTACGTTTGTTTTGAATTTCTACGAATTATACGTTTGTAATTTGAATTTCTACGAATTCTACGTTTGGAATTTGAATTTCTACGAATTCTACGTTTGGAATTTGAATTTCTACGAATTTACGTTTTTAATTTAAATTTCAACGAATTCTACGTTTTATTTAGATTTATACCAATCCTACGGATTTTATAGAAATTTCTACGAATTTACGTTTTTATTTAGATTTATACGAATCCTGCGGATTTTATAGAAATTTCTACGAATTCTACGAGGTTTTTCTTAAATTTTTTTTTACGAATTCTACGTTTTTTAATTTAAATTTCTACGAATTCTATGTTTTTTATTTAAATTTCAAAATAAACTCCCATTAGTTGTAAAAAAAAAAAAAAAAAAAAAAAAAAACTGGGATATTCAATTGATTCATCTTTCACAAATTCTCATATTTCATTCCCCCCTTTATTTTAGCAATTTACAGTATTCTAAATCGTAGAAGTGTCAAAATTTTGAATAAGTTAAATAAAAAAAAATATGGGTTACTAATTTTTAAAGTTATATTAACAATAAAATCAGATTACGGAAGTCAATTGAGATTTAAATATATACATTATACTTCAAAGGATTGAAACTAAGTTCAGATGCATGGAAATATAATTGTTTGTGGTAATTTTGTCCTAATAATAAAAGGGTGTTCTGTTACAAACCTTACCAACAATTCACCCTCAACAGAGTTTATGAATGGCAGGGGGGTGAGAAGGATGCAAAAGCCATTCGATCCTATTGTATGGAACCGCGGTTAAGGGGCAGACGATTATTTCTCAAGGTCGTGTACCCTCCACCCCATTAGAGATGCCCCACACCTGATATGGAAGCTGCCACCGTGCCCATTGAATCATTATTAAATGATTTTGGGGTCAGGTGGTGTACCCTATTGCAAACAGGAGGAGGTTATGAAGAAGAAAAAAATGATATAATAAGGATATGGATGTATAATTAATGGCTTCAATTTAATGAGCATTGAAAATTAACTTGTATGAGAATCAAAAAAAAAAAAAAAAAAAAAAAAGGATTAAATGTTTTTCGTATAGATAGTAGAAATTTTATTTGTTAATCTAATTATTTGCTGGTTTGTTTTTTACTTTTAATTTTGTTTGGGTTCAATTAGACCATGAAGTTGGATTTAGATAATTTTAATTTGTTGTATGTTTTATTGTAGTACTTTCCTAATTTGTTTACATGTTGTTTGTGTGATGCATATGTGTGTAAATTTCGATAATTCTTCATGTGTGTAAAAGTTGTTTATTTACATTAGTTTTAATTTCATATAGTTCACACGGCTACATGTAATTCAAATATTACTTCCAATAACCTGTCATCCGTTTAAATTAAATCAATTAGTTTAGTGTGATGCCAATTTGTCCATCATTACAATTTCTTCGTTGCCTCGGGCAGCCTTTGTACCACAGGCATCATCTTCGAATCCTGGCGGTGGCACAGATGTTTGTGAGGGGTTTGGAATCCACATTCAACTGTAAGTCCCGATCTAACTAACTTAAAATGTGCACACAATCACCGTTGAGCGACAAACCAAACCTAAATATTCTTTGGCGCAACAATTCCATGATGGTTCAAGGCCGTCAGCCTACTGGTCGATTTCGAAACAGAAGGTGATTTTTCTTTTTACAGGGTAGGGTTGTCAGCCCTACGCCCAACACTCATATTAGACTCGAGTCCGAAACCTGTGGTACCAGCGCCACAGCGCTAGTCACTCAACCATCAGGCCCCATAATTACAACTACGCATAGATAAAGATAACGTAATGAAATATATCACTCATTTCAAGTGTTTTTATTCCGAATAATTTGGCGGCCTGATGGCCAATTGGCCAGCGCTCTGGCCTTTGATACCACAGGCTTCAGGTTCGAAACTGCCGGTGGCATCGATGTTTGTGAGTGATTCGGAATCCACATTAAACTATAGATTCCTGTCTATTTAACCCAAAGTGTGCAAAAAGATGACCTTAGAGCGACAAAAAAAACAAAACCGATTAACTTATTTGACTTTTTAGTTGTGTTGTTGTTTAGTTTATTTCAAAATTTCAAAATTTTATCAAATTTTCCAAATTTATTTCAAATTTTTTTTTTTTCCATGATTTTATAATGTCTCGGGTTATCAAGCTTATAGACGGGCCTATATGTACGACAAAGGTTGACATAAATTGGTCAAGATTGTCTTCTAAGAGTTTTAAGATAATTGTCCTGCATTTATGTGTTGTATTAGAGAAGTTTTCACCCGGCAGCCTGACTGCCGATACGAGACGTTTACTCATGCTATCGCAATCGCTATCGAGTCTTCATTACTGTAAATAATGAGTACAACGGATGGCATCATCGTCTGAGCCAGATTAACACTGCCAAGTTACTGTAAGTCGGGCTTTTATAAAGTGTGACTTTTTCTCTACTGGGGAAAAAATAAATAAAAACTAAATGCTTGATACAGCAAAAGCATGATGAATTATAATATGTTCACAATAAATTTCATAAAGACTGAAAAAGTAACGTTAATTTATAATGTTTACTAATCTTTTATTTAGTTACTTTAATAATTTTAAAGTATTTAATATATATTCGATTATCTACTTTATAGTTTGTATATAATATAAATTTAAACTAATTAATACTGCAACAAATTCAATGCATTAAATATCAAGCTGTCATTTTAACTTAATTATCGGAATCGTTTCTGAAATAATGAATTTCGAAATTTTCATTCTATTTTACTACATTTTACTTTTTATTATTGGAATAATTTTTATTTTTTATCATTTTACTTATTTTGATATTAGTTTAATTTTATGATTTGTGTTTTTGATTATAAAGTATTAGAATTTCAATTTCGAAAAGGATTACTTCAATCGTTTTCTGATTTTGCTGTAATCAAATATTCTATTGAATGTCAAATGTCATTTTCTATTCATTTTTTCCTAATTTCAAATTCTAATTCGTTAAAAAAATAATTTCTGATAATTGAGTTCAATTGTAATGCTTAATTAAAATTTTCAAGTTTCTAAAGAAAAATAACAAATTTTATCGTTACATTTAAATTGTTTATTCTATTCAAAACCGTGACATGTGTATATTTTTTCCCCTTTGCCTTAATTAAATATTTATGAAAAATCACTAAACTATGAAAAGTAATTTAAATATATTATATTTATTACAATCAAAAGAAGAAAAATCCAATATGCCTACTTCAAATAAATATCAAAGAACAAATTTTTTATTTTAATGATTCTCATCTTCAACATGTGGAACTTTTCCTTTTTTTTTTCCCCTTTTTTTCTTTTTTTTTTCCCCCTGCTCTAATCGGATAATAAAATACCGGTTTCTTTTTTAACAAACCTCTCGACTTTTGACGCTCGATTTATTAAAAGCAAAGCAAAGAAAAGGGCCAAACGATATATATATATATATAAAAAAAAAAAAACCAAACGATAATAAAAAAAATAAGTCTTCATCGTTCGATCGCCAGTATTTTTAATCGAAGGGGAAAGAAATAAAACCTCACACAGGATCGTTTTCCGTAGTTTATATCTGGCGAAAATACTTAATTAAACGAAAAAGATTCCCGCGGTATTTCGTTTCGCATATTTTCTTCGGGCATAAAATTTTAATTGACTGCCGAGAAGGAGGATCAATTGGAATCTTTATAGAACAAATTTGTTCTGTTTTGGATTTTTTTTTCTCGTTTTAATAGATGTAGTGGTGATAAATGTTTTATTGAATCTTTATTTTAGAGAAAAGTTTTTAATAGTTCTCACTATCAAAATTCGTCTTTTTTTTTTTTTTTAATGCATGTGTTTTTTTTTTTTATCTAAGATGTAGTAAAATTTGATAATAATTTATTCACTACAGAATCTTTCAACAAGAAAATACAAATCTTATGGTTTGGCTGCACTGATAACTGTATTTACGGTTTACAGTTAGGAATATGAAAATAGCGTAAATTATTATTTCGACTGTCAGTGTTGTTGGATTATTTGAACAAATCGTTAACCTTTAATAAAAATTAATACCAGATATAATAATTATATTTAGTTTTAATAATGAAGAATATTTTATGTCCAGAATGTATGAAATCTTTCGCTTATAAATTACTATTAACTGCCAGTAGCCACAAATGAGGATTTTAAGGATTTTTTTTTTTTTTAATACCTAAATCAATATAAAAAATGATTTGGTATCCTTTAAATCGTTTAATTTGAAAAAAGACGTTAATGATTTGGCAGTCCTTTATAAAGATCTCTTTTGTAGTCTAGTCGACTTTCGAAGCATTAATTTCATTTATTATTCTCACATATTTTCTTATTGCCGAATCCACTAAGCTCATTTGAATTAATTTGCCTAAGTCAGCTTTCTCTATTTGGAATGAATAGATGATGGTCCTCTATCGATTCGAAATTTTAATATCTTTCTCAACTAAATCGAGCCATCTAATTCGAGATTTTTCTACTTCTACTAGTATAGTCTAATCTCCTTAATGTGCTCCTAATCATCTAATATGGCGGCCTGATGGCCAATTGGCCAGCGCTCTGGCATTTGGTACCACAGACTTCTTCAAGTTCGAATCCTAACGGTGACGCGGATGTTTATTGGTGATTCGAAATCCACGTTAAAGTGTAGGTCCCGGTCTAATTAGCCTAAAGTGTGCACAAAAATGATTGTAGAGCGACAAATGAAATCAAACCAAATGAGCTAAAATAAATCCATTACTAACAGTATGATTTAGCGTAATCCATTACTAACTGTACTAACCCTACATTTAGTTTGATTTACAGTCGCTACACCCACCAAGAAAAATATTTGATTTGTCGACATTCGAATAAGTTATGTCCCTCATATCTTTGTCTTATCCCGCGATAAAACTGAGAATCTTAGACATACCTGTGAACGAAACCACTGCAGAAACAGCTTTAAAAAAAAAAAAAAAAAAAAAAAAAAAATCTCATCTAGACATACACAAATTTCATTATTCTTTCGAACGAGTGAACGACAACAGCACTGCAGAAACAGATTCGAATCCCGGCGATGACATGGATGTTTATTGGTGGTTTGGAATCCACTTTAAACTGTAGGTCCCGGTCTAATTAGCCTAAAGTATGAACAAGATGACCGTGGAGCGACAAAACCAAACCGTAGGTAACATCAACAATATAATATATACATTTGTATATATATTTGTTCTAATGCAGCTAGCAACCACTTAGACCAGGGGTCGGCTATCTTTTGAGTCGGAAGAGTCAAAAATTACAATTTACAAAAATTTCAAAGTTTTTAAAGAGCCACAAAAATTTTAACAATAAATAGTACTCAACATAAATAAAGTTTTTTGATAAAAAAAAAAAAAAAAAACTTTATTTATTCGTATATCGATTTATTCATATATAAGTAGTGTTTTCCACAACAAAGTAGATAATATATATATATATGGCATTATTAGATAATTACTTATTATTATTTAATTAAAACAATTAAACATTTACTTACAACACTAACTTGTACTTCAATAATAAACAATTTAGCAAACAAATTCAATGGGAGCGATGGCTTTGCATGGTTATTCAAGTAGAAAATTTAAACTTTACTAAACAATGTCACTTGTACTTAAAATAAAAAAAAACCCAATTACATACATTTGAGCAAACAAATTCAATGAGAGCGTTGGCTATGCATGGTTTTAGAAAGTTTGGATAAATTTTGCTCATAACTTGTTTGGCTCATACTTTTGTTATTTTAAGTTTCAAACACGACTCTAAATTTTCATTTGTTAGTCGGCTTCTTACTTTACTATTAGTTATATTCATGCAAGAGAACGCTTGCTCTCAAGAATATGTCGATCCGCAGATAGTCAGCACTCCAAATGCCAACTTCTTCACCTCACTGTAGCAATCTGGAAGACTATTCCATGCGCCGAATATAAGTGCCTCAACTGCGACATTTCTTTTAAAGCTGTCTACTTTTGTTTGCGTTACGTACATACATTTCTGGACCTCCAACTCTTCCAACTTGCTTTTCAACTCTGTAAATTTTTCCACTCCACAAAGCTTTACTTTCTAAATCGATCAATTGCATTTCTAGAGATCCAATATCAATTCCAAATGGCTCAGTGTGGATTTCGTTACTATTTGTGTAGAGAGGGATTTACTATGAATGCCAGAGTGGTTTTGTTGGTTTTGAAATGCTCAAATCTGTCAGCAAATTCATCTTTAATTTTTTATAACTGTGCTGAAGTACCTCGTGTCAACTGTCTCACTGTTTTATCGCGATATTGCTTTAGAAATTCAAAATGAAGTAATTTACCGCTCTGAATATCTTCTGCAAAAAGAATTAATTTTCTTCAAAACAAACCAATTCTTCTACCAAAACATAGTCTGGGTTTCCCTTTCCTTGCAGTTTTAGATTCAGCTCATTTAATTTCGCTGTGATATCCACCATAAAGTAAAATTTTTGCAACCATTTGTCGTTCTGTAATTCAGGGTGATTAATGCCTTTTTCATTTAGGAATGTATTTATTTCATTCAAGCACAAAGCAAAACGTTTCAACACCTTACCTTTGGAATGCCATCTCACTTTATTGTTAAGAAGGAGGTCGGAATACTGAGTCTCCATTTCGTTTAAGAATTCTTTAAATTGACGATGGTAGAGTGCTTTTGACAAGATGCTGTTAACAATCTTGATTATCAAATTCATGACCTCAACTATTTCGGCCGGAAATGTTTGGTATTTATGCAGTGAAACGTAAGAATTTCGTGGTTTATTTTGCTCTGAAAAATCGTTGTTGCCCCTTTATTTTTTTCTGTCATACTTCTGGCTCCATCAGTTGCTATTGAAACGATTTTATTTAAATCGATCTTATTGTCTTCAAAGCATTTTTGCACGGCATTCGCTATATCTTCCCTCTAGTTTGTCCCGAGAGCGGTAGCAATCCTAGAAGTTCTTCTTTTGGACCTTGGGAAGACATATATCTGACAAAAGGGGAACTTGTGCTATGTCTTTTATGTCGCAAGACTCATCTATAGCAAGTGATAAGGCAGAAGAAAGTTGAATATCTTCCACCTACAAATATGTTATATTTGAAGACATTTTAGCTATTCTATCTTGTACTGTTTTTAGCGAATAATGGAAAATCTTTGATTTTTCAAGATTTCTGGTTTGTTTTTGAAAGCACGAAACAGTTCTTCAGATGCACGTATGAAGCAATCTTTGACATACTCACCATTAGGGATTGCGATACCGAATACCGGTATTTTGAGCCATTTGTACAATATTGTAATACCGGTATTCACAAGTTTAAATACCTTTTTTCGGTATTCACTAGAATTTTAGAATTCTTATCTGTGATTTCTTATTCAGAATTCTTATCTGAAAACTAGGAATTCTTATCTGTGAAAACAAGGTTGTAGTTGTGAAGAAAGTGTGTAATATTTTGATAGTTTTTAAATTGGTAAGTTTGTTATTCGCATTATATTTGCATATCATACTTTAAAGTTCAAAATATTTTTCGGATTTATTATATACACTCATAAATAAATTGGCGGTGACTAAAAAATTAAAAAAAAACAAAATACAATACGGAAATCAACTATATCCAAAACAATCCGACGAGAAATAGATTTATTTGAAGATGAGGGATTTAGAGGTAAATACTTGGAGAAAGTTTATCACGCATTGCTAACAGTTCCACCCACTAGCGTAGATGCTGAAAGAGCGTTTTCGACAGCTGGTAATTTTTGCACAAAATTACATTCCAGGTTTAATGATAGTACAATTGATGCATTTTGTTTTTTAAGATCACATTTCAAAAATTTGTAATAGTACCACAGACTGAATAGTAATATTTACACTCTTTTTTGATTTAAATAAATAAGATGTTCCTTTGCTTTTTTGCGATTCTTTGTATACTGTCATAGTTTATAAGTTACAAATTTTTTTTTGTGATATTTACATTCTCTAATAAAACTGGTCATTTTCTAAAATTTCTACCAGCTGTATTAAAAGCGGTATCCCGGTATTAATATCTAAAAATACCGAATACCGGTATTGAACTTTTGGTCCGATGTTGCAATCCCTATTCACCATCTGAGAATGGTTTGCCTTTTTTTTTTTTTTTTTTTTTTTTGCAATTTCTAGTGGCGCCGCAAAGAAGCCAAATTCGAATTAAAACCTACATAGAAACATCCGACGACGGCGTCATTCGAGAGCTTCCGATGGACTGACGACAGTGATGACGCATTTCACGGGGAGGAGTGCGGTGAAAAGCGAGTACAAGTGGCTGAGAGATAGAATCGGTGCCTAATCCTCGTTAATCGATTCAGAACGATTTTTAAATGTTTTTTTTTTTGATAAAATAAATAATATTTGCGTATGGAACTAAAGAGCCGCAGCTTCATATCCAAAGAGCCGCATGTGGCTCGCGAGGTTGCCGACCCCTGACTTAGACAATTGTCTTTGATACCTTAAGGCAAGCACTGCACAGACGTTGCTCACTTAGCAGTACCCAGGAGGTGTCGTGTAGCTTGAAAATAAGCTACAGACGTGGAGTAACACTATCTCCGCAACATTTACGATCCTGTTAGACGGGGACCTACGGTTTAAAGTGGATTGTGGATTCCGAACTACTACAAACATCCATGGCAAATCCGGAACTCGAACCCGAAACCTGTGGTACCGAGCGCCAGAGCGCTAGCCACTCGGCCTTTCAGGCCCCCAACAATATAATATAATATAATTTTCATTTGATGAATACAGTTTTTCTAGTTGCTTTTCTTCCCCACCCCTACCCACTTCTATACTGTTTCTTCATTTTTAAACCATGTATTCAGAAAAGGTGACATCAAATTGCAGATTTTTGGCAATCCAAGCTGTATACATTTCTAGATTTCATTAAAAGAAATAAAAAAAAACCTTCACGTCAAATCCTCCCACCACACAAAGTTTTTTTTTTTTGTATTTGTGTTAATTTGAACTGAATATTGTAATAATAGACTCAGAACATTTAACTTGTTTTAAACTGTTTTAAGGCCTTTTGGTCGTTTTTGTGAAGGAACATTACGAACGTCTGGTCTTTTCCCTTTGTAATTTTGATTTGCTTATATTCTCTTTTTTGATTCTACGGTAAGTGGCCAAATGAGTTGGTAGATTGAGTTCTAATAAAGCCACAGGTAACAACAAAAATATATAATTCTCAATTGATGAATACAATTTTTCTAGTTGCATTTCTATACCTTACATTCCCATTTCGCAGCCATTTACTCGTTTTTAAACCAAGTATTCACAAAAGGTGGTGGTGAAACTGTATTGGGTACTTAGGTATTAACGATACCTTGGCGACAGACTTGGCGGTTTTTAAGTGTCTCCAATCTAACAGCTACAGATTTGGCGGTTTTTAAGTGGCACCAATCTGACAGCTGCAGATTTGCTGAGTTTTGACGCCATTTTGTAGTGCTACGAAAATGCGTATTTGGGATTTGCCAGAAACAGAACAAGATGCAATTTTATTTTTTCAGGAGCGAAATATTTTAGAAAAACAACGAAAATGTCCCAATTCCCATGACATGAAACTTTATTTTGGCTAACGTAAGTTTTGGAAATGCAATTTCAGTCAGTGTGCTCATCGTGTGGGACTTAGAAAAGACTGGTTTTGAGGGAAGCAGAATTCCATTTTGTACAGCTTTGAGATTCATATACTGCTGGTGCGAGGAGTTGACGTCGATTAAATTTTGTGAAAAGCAACTTGTTTTATCGGATAAAACTGTTATAGATTGGAACAATTACAGGCGTGAATTATTTTGAAAGCGTTTTGATTTTAAATGAAGTGTTTCATATATATTTTATTATTTGTAACAAAAATTTTAAGTGTAGATTGGCGCCACTTAAAAACCGCCAAATCTGTAGCTGCGGTTGGCGCCTGTGCTCTTTATTAGCGCAACTGTCGCCAAGGTATCGTTAATACGTAAGTACCCTGTATTGTTTTGAAACTGATTTTTTGGTAACCCAAGAGATATATGCATTTTTTAAGATTTGATTAAAAGAAATAAAAAACCTTCACGCCAAATCCTCCCACTACACAAAGTATCCAATAGCGATTCTCAAAAAAAAAAAAAAAAAGGCGATTTCATTAAAAGCGTGCCATAAGGCCACCGAGCAGCAGCAGTTAAGTGGTAAATGAGATTCAGTCATTTCTGTGTGTCTCCAAGCATAAGAATTTTCTGAGAAGGTGCAAGGCGGCACATAATTGCAATTCTTTTGGAAAAGGTAGAATGTGTTGTGTTTTCGCATTTCGTCGTCGCTTTTTTACCGCGCAAACAAAACAAGAACTCGCGACGCTAGAGACAGGTAAGAAATATTTTTGTTGATCTTTTCTTTGGGGTGGTGGCGATTTGCACGGTTTTTTTTGTGCTTGTACCAGTTATGTCTCGATATGGGAATGAGGGATTGCTAGCTTTGCTAATAAAAGTTTTGCTTTTTTAAAATCTATTCGGTTGATCGTTTTTTGAATTAATGATGTCTCTTAGAGTTTATTTATTTGCAGTTTAAGTATCAATTGATAGTTTTGGTTTGTTGCTCTACTGTCAATTATTTACATACTTTGGGTTAATTAGACTGGGACCTACAGTTTAAAGTGGATTCCAAACCACTAACAAATGCCCATATCAATTGATAAGACTTTCATCATTTTGTTGTTCTGTTTGGATTTAAGAAAGGGGTAATTCTGAATGCTACTGTAATTAAAATTAGGTTATATTAATATTTTGTAATATAATATTAAAATTTTGCAATTGCAGATACGAAATAAGCATGCTTTGCAAGAAAATGTCATAATATTCGCTGAATAAGCTGTATTTTACCAATCCTATCGAATATCTTATCCTATAGTATATTTTGCTAATTGAAATAATTATATGAGTTTTGAAAGCATAATAATCGGAAAATGGAAAAGTAAACCTTTTTTGCAGAAAAAAAGACAAATGAATTTTCGGAATTTTCTGAAACTTCAAAACACAATCATCAGACTTGAAATTTCATTGTGATACATTTCAATTAATGCGCAGCCTGATGGCCAATTGGCTAGCGCTTTGGTCTTTGGTACCGCAGGCTTCAGGTTCGAATGCCGGCTGTGGCACGAATGTTTGTGAGTGGTTTGGAATCCACGTTAAACTGTAGGTCCCGATCTAATTATTCCAAAGTGGGCACAAAATAACCGAGTGACAAACCAAACCTACTAGTGCCTTTCAAATCATCTTGACTTTTACTTAAAAACCCATGTTTGCTGAAGTTGCTTCTACAGAATTATCTTGGAGCATGATATGGTAAATATGCCATATCATGCTCCATCACTTTTTGAGAAATATTAAAATTTAGGTGTAATAGAGTGTAGAGCAAGTGACATAATATTACATTTAAAATAAATTAAAAAAAAAAAAAATGGTATCAAAACCAAATTCGGGCATTTATATCGAGCTGAATTTAGGCAAGTTAAAATCTCGCATTACACTTCTTTTCGACCCAATATGAAACAATTAATATTTCAGAAGTTTAAATAATAAATGCTATATATCGATTCAAATAACATGGTGAATTTATTTAATACAAAAATTGCTTTAGTTAAAAATAACGTTTAGGGGGTGAGGATAGCTGTGTATAAATTTCTTCTCTGATAGAAATGCTATTAATGTGGTCTATCTTACAGTGGGTTTCACTCTGAATACGCAAAAAGCCCCCCAAGTGACTGGTGGGTGGCGGTTACAGTTTTGCGTTGACACAGCTGGGGTTGCTAGCGGGGTCGTCTGGCAGCTGGAACAATTGCCTCTCTCTCCCTTCCCCCACCCCTCCCTTTCCTGCGACTAAACATCCCTTTTTGCTCTTGTAATAGTACCTTTCCTATGTACTTTCACTTGAGGTAGTCAAATGGTTGTGCTGGAGGATGGGGACCACACTTAAATTCTATGTAAAAAGGTTCATTTTCGTGATGATGAAGATGTGTTTTTAGTTTGCTTCCTGTTCTCCTTGTTATTTTGTGTTCTACATTCTAGTGATTTTTGTTTATTGTATGTATTTAAAATCTTCGCGTATGGCTCTACTTGTGATGCTGGAAGCTTGGTTGCACTGGAAAAAAATTCACATCGATTTAATTCATATATTTTTATGTCATAGTTTTTTATTTTTTTTATGTGTTTAAAATCTTCATGGATATGAATTCCTTTATGACATTTTTTAAAGTTCCATCGTTTCCAAAGATGTTTGTGAACGATGAGTACACTAATATTTTTGAAAATAAATGTCTGTAAAACGATTTTCTAAATTTTCGACGATAAATTTTCTGTAAACGATTATTATTTCGATGGTAAACGGGGCCCAGTTTAATTCACTTGTTGTCTCAATGTTTAAAGCTTCAACATGACTTGAAACATACCTGCTTCGAAGGAAGACGAGAAGTTTTAGTCACATTCCATATTCTTAAAATCCATGGCTTCAGGTTCGAATCCTGTATCCTTCGGTGGCATGGATGTTTGTTAGTGGTTCGAATCCACGTTAAACTGGCACTAAACCACATTACCAAAACCAACAAGAAGAGACCTACTGCAAAACTCGCATACTGTGGATTTTAAGATTTAGTTTGTGGCTCTACGGTCATTTCGTGCACACTTTAGGCTATTTAGACTGGGGGCTACAGTTTAACGTGAATTCCGAATCACTCAAACATCCATGCCAAAGCCAAGATTCGAAACCTGAAGCCTGTGGTATCAAAGGCCAGAGCACTAGTAAATTGGTCATCAGGACGCGCCTCTTTTTGTGGTTAAGTGATTGGTATTTGGTTTACCTCACATGGTACATAAGTATGGATATATTCCTCTTAAGAATCAAATTAAGAGAAAAATCTTACCTTTCTTTCTTTTGAATCATCTGGGACATTATGATACACCTGGGATACCACCTTACCATATCTGTAGTGATTAACGTTAAGTCATGTAATGGTTATGCCGAGTTCATTGGTGTTAGGATCAGATTTGCTATGACAATCTTGATAATTCTGTTAATATTTTCGTAACATAGCTTTTTCTTCAGAATTTTTGCAGATAAAATTTTTGTCTTTGAACAGAAAAGATATAAGTTTCAGAAGGATATAAGTTTTGGTTAGATTCCATCTTCTTAAAATCCACAGTATGCGAAATTTGGCGATGGGGCTACTCCTTGTGGCTAATTGATTGGTTCTTTTTCGTTTACCTCATGTGTTCCATAAGTATGAATGTTATCCTCTTAAGAAGACACAAATTAAAAGAAAAAAATCTTACCTTTCTTTCTTTTGAATCATGAGGAGACATTGTGATGCATTAGGGACACAATCTTACCAAACCTGTAGAGTGATTGACGTCAAATCATGTGATGGTGATGTCAAATTCATTTGTATCAAGCAGCAGATGGAACCATGATCTGCTATGACAATCTTAGCAATTCTTTTAATATTTTCATAACATAGGGGTTTTGTTGAGAATTTTTGCTGAAAAGTTCTTGTTTCTGCATACCCATCTGTTGATTTTCATTTTCCTACCTGGGATTGTTTTGGTTGTTTTTTTGCTTTTATTGGTCTTACAAATTTGATCTTTTATTATTGATTTCTTTAGATTGTAACTCACTGCAACATCAAAGATAACGTGTCTTCAAGAAATTTGATTAAGTTGGCTTTAGTTAGTCTTTCTTGGCCAACCACTCATTAAATTCTTTTCCTTCAAAGCAACGTTTGCCCCCCATTCTTTGTAGTTGTAAAATGTATCTAATTATAATTTTTCTTGCAAGAGAAGAAATGTTTTCTTGGAGTATCCGAGCTGAGTCTGTTTAAAATTAATTTTCCAATTTGCATAAAAATAAAGAATCTTAATGTATTGGCTAAATCAGATTGTGATAGTTACAAGCTCACAGGTGTAGTTGGACACAATGTTGCCTACGTTGACCTCCTATTGTTAATATCTTGTCAGTTGGCACACCTGATTAGTTATTTGAGATGGCTTAACCTGTGCATTTATTTGTGTAGGCGTAAATAAATCCACCAGAATGCAATCACACTTGATTCTTTTGTATCGGAATGTGGGTAGTCAATTGTTTGGCATTATGCAAGAGCTTCGTATGTTTTAATTGAAATGTAAACGATCTCGTTTAATTAGAGAAAATTAATGGATATTTTTTAATTGTAAAAATAAGCCGTTGTTTTGTAAGTCATTTGTTACTTTTTGTAAATAAATGAGGCATATTTCAAGTATTGCTCATAAATTTATTGAAATCTGTTTTACAAAATTTTTATTCAAGAATTCGTATACTTATTCATCATTATTCATCATCATCATCATTCATCATCATCATCATTGGCGCAATAGCCCCGTGGTGCGCCAAGGCCGTCTGCCTATTGGCAGATTTGTAGACAAGAGATGTTTTCTTTTCTACGGGGTAGAGTTGTCAGTCTTGCGTTCAACGCTCTACAGTCATATTAGACATGGACCTACGGTTTAAAGTGGATTTCGAACCATCACAAATATCCATGGCACCACCTAGACTCGAACACGAAAACTATGGCAACGAGCGCCAGAGCAATAGTCACTCGGTCATCAGGCCCCCTTATATTTATTAGTAGAATGTCATTTTTGAAAAATTTTAGTGAGAATTAAATGCTATTGAAATATTTTAATATGTTCTCGAGTTTTATTGTATTTTTACTAAATACATTAAAACGCTAAATTCACTTTACACTTCCATAAAAAAAAAAAAAAAAAAAAAAATGCTCGATTCTTTGATATTTTTAGTATTTTAAGTAATTTGTTGTTTTTAAGAACTTTCTGTTAATAGATTGAATGTTTCCGTATTAAATCAGTTTTAATAAGATTCTAGGAATATTTAAATTTACTTCGTATTACTTGTTTCAAAAACTTAAATGTAAAGCATTTTAAAAATTGGTTTTCAAATGATTAAAAATGGATTTAAAACACTTAACTCCTCGAGGCGTCCAATCAGAATTGAGAGGTCTCGGGCGCATGCGCAGGCCCTACTGTCCCGATTGCTCGCGAGGTGCAAATAAGCGCATCCATGCGTGAATTGTGGGATGAAAAGATGAAACGTTATAATGACATAAAAAGTCGCTTGATGAAGGGTGGAAGGGGTGTGGATCACGTGATTGGAGAAGGGGTGCTGTTTTATCGTCTGCGAAAGGCTTGTTTTCAATCAAGCGATCAGCGACCGTGACTAATTCGCTGCATTATGAGGTTGAGAGGGAAACTTTGTATCTCTTGCCTTCTCTAGCATAAGATGTTATGAAAAAAATTTCTTTTTTTTTAAATTATCTACATTCACAGTTTATTTGTATTTAAGTGTTTTGATTTATTTGGAAATTTATTATGCAATATGTAGGGAAAACTTTTATTTACCTGGTATAAAGATGCTTTAGTTGGTTTGGCTTTTAGTTTTTTGATTGGTTTTTTAAATTAAAAATTAAAATGGTTTTTCTATGTGTTAGAGCATTTCAAATTTTCTTTTAATTTACTTTTTTAAAAATTAAATTTAATCTTGTTATTATTTAATTTGTTTCTTTATTGCGTAGTAATGCTCACAAAAATAAGCAATCTTCTCCCGCGATGTTCTTCCATCTCATATTGTTGCTCTAATGCAGCTGGCAATACAGAGACAATTTATGCCATAAGCAAGGGCTGCACCGCTGTTACTCATTGAGCATTACCCAGGGGCACGTGTAGCTTAAAGATATGCTATGAACGCGAGTAACACTATGAACTTTACGATCTATGAGTAACTCTACGATCCTATGAGACCGAGACCTATGGTTTAAAGTGGATTCTGAACCACTGCAAACATCCATGGCATCGCCAGGATTCCAACTCGAAACCTATAGTACCGAGCGCCAGACCTTCCATTTTATATTTATTGTAATAATCGGCAAAAAGCATGTGGCTCAAGATATAATGTGATGGAGCATATATTTATTAGGTATTTTATGCCGCCTGATGGCCAATTGGCTGGCGCTCTGGCCTTTGGCAGCACTGATTCGAATCCTGGCGGTGGCATGGATGTTTGTTGGTAGTTCGGAATCCACGTCAAAAATGTAGGTCCCGGTCTAATTAGCCCAAAATGTGGAAAATGACCGTTGAGTGACAAACCAAACTATGTATGTTATAGATTGTCCCTACAATTTTGCAGCCTATATTCGTCTCATACATATTTACATTTGTTTTAAAGACCTGCAATTGCGTTTAACAAATGGTTAAAACAAAGTTGTTTCACAAATGAGTAACTTTAATTTGAGATTTTTTTTTTTTAAAAAGTTTTGATTTGTTTAGAAATAGAAAGTTGACTTAAAAGCGTTGTTAAATCCATTAAAAACGGTCGGCAAGGCATTTTTTTTTTTAAATTATGTATATTTCATGAAAGATTGTTTTTTACAAAGGCTGTGCACTAAAAAAGGCACTCCTTTTCGGTAGAATCGCAATATAATTAGGACTGCATTCTGAAAACCTGTCATTTCCATTCGCACGCAAACGTGGTGTTAATCAGTGTGAAGTAAATACCCCAATGGGCGTGTTACAAAATCGTTCTTTTTGTAAAATATGAGGGGTCAGGTAATAATTATAGATAAACCTAAATCTTGAGAATATTTCATTTCTTTCTTATGTTAAGCTTTTACATCTCTTAAAACGTGTTTGATCTTCTTCTAAGATTTATGATATATGCGGCCTGCTGCCCAATTGGCTAGCGCTCTGGGATTTATTACCACTGGCTTCAGGTTCGAATCCTGGCTGTGGCATGGAGGGTTGTGAGTGGTTCGGAATCCACGTTAAACAGTCGGTGTCTGCACAAAATGACCGTAGAGCGATAAACCAAATCAAATCTTAGATTTATATGGAAATTGAATTATTTACATCAATTTGGTATAATAAGTGTCAAATAATATGCATTTTTTATTTTAATTTTAGATACCCCCCCCTCCCCAATTTTAATCCGCATATTCCACTAAAAGAAACTACGAGTACAGTTATCGTTGAATTGATTAAAAGTTATAATTCCTTTTCTCCTCCCCATTAAAAATCTTGTCAAACGATTTTTGATAGATAGACGGTGAGAGACAGTCCTTTTTAGAATGAATATTAGATGTAATTGCTCCATATTTGCATGTCATATGAGAGAAGATCTGAAAGACTTCTACAATACAGGCGGCCTGATGGTCAACTGCCTAGCGCTCTGGTCTTTGGTACCATAGGCCAAGTTCGAATCCTGGCTGTGGCATGGATGTTTGTGAGTAGTTCGGAATCCACGTTAGACTATAGATCCCGGTCTAATTAGCTTAAAGTGAGGACAAAATGACAGTAGAGCGACAAACCAAATCTACAACACAATCTGATTCGATGTGCAATTTCATCTAGCTATGAGTTTTCATTTAGTTTCGAAAAGAAAGTTTCGTTTCTGAAAGAAATGACTGCAACGAACACCAGCAACGTGAAATTTATGTTGATGTTCTGCAATGTAAATGGCATTTTTAACATACGAGGAAGTGCATTTTCTTATTGGAAGATTAATACTTCAAAACAAAAAATTTAAAATAACGTCTGCCAAAATATGTATTGTACATAATTTTTGTGTGTGTAATATTCCTTGATTCATGGTTTATTTGTTCTCCAGTTTTCGTATCCACCTTAAAATCTTTTATGTTTAGCAATTGTAAATTAAAACTGCAATCGTATATCACATTTTCAGTTATATTTTGCTGTGGTTATTTACATTTCACAATGGCTTCCGTTAGAAAACATTTGATAAATTAACGAATATGTTTAATCAATATGTTATCAATTTTATAATTGAACTTTTGTTTTTTAAAATACTTAATCATTAATTTCTTTTTCAAATATCAATTTAAGGTTTTTAGTTTTCATGTTATTAAAGAACCCTATTTTTGTGTAAAAAGTGACAACACAAAAAGTTTGAAGCAATAATTCATTAAGAAAAATAGATATGTTGGTATACAGTTCAAAGAAAACAGAAACAATAAGTTAAAATTAGAAAAAAAAAAAATAATAATAATAACAAGATTCTGAATAAACAAGTTTGTAAATTAAAGTTTATTGTTTAAGAACAAAAAAAAAAAAAAAAAAAAAAAAAAAAAAATTTTTAGCTTTGAAAAATAATTTTAACTTAAAAAATAATAATAATTAATATTCTTTTCTTATTATACGAAAGTAAAGTGAAATTTTGTGTGTGTGTGTGTGTATATATTCCGTATCAAAACGAGCAAAAATCTCCGAACGAAAAACGAACAAGGGAAACGGCCATTTTCATATTCATCTCTGGAGCGTTGAGAATTCGAAAAAGAACGCAACAATTTTTCGTAGGCATTCCGCGAATTCAAGCAGCGCAAGTTCTCCTCCACTCCGCTCCTCCTCCGTGACGTCATTGGGGTGTGACGTCACTCAGCAGGTGTTTTTGGTGAAAGCAGAGAGAGACGTTCAGCTGCTGTTTTGGTGGTGGAACGTTCTCGCATTTATCACTGATTTTTGAGAGATGTCATCGGATGATGAACGAATAGGTTCTGGTGTTTATTATTCTTTCGTACATTAATAAATGTGCAAAACAAATTTTTAATAAGTTATATTTGAAATATTGTAATTCGATTTATAATAATCGATCGATTTAATTTTTTTATGTGAATTGTTGGGTGAAATTTTAAAAGTGAAGTGGAATGTTCTTTATAAAATGTAATTATGAAAACATTATTATTGTAAAGTTAATTTTTATTTATTACAAATCTCAAATGAGTTTAAACTTCAAGCATTCAAATATTAATAATTTGCTGTTGTTCTTCTAATGCAGCTGACAATATACAGACAGTTAATCTTTATGTCATAAGCAAGGGCTGCACCGCTGTTACTCATTAAGCACTACTCAGGGGGCACGTGTGGCTTTGAAGATATGCTATGGATGCGAGTAACATTACCCCTAAAATCCCTCTACGATTCTATTAGACCGGGACCTACGATTTAAAATGGATTCCGAACCACTACAAACATCCATGGCACTCGAACCCGAAACCTGTGGTACCGAGCGCCAGAGCTTTACCCAGTTTCATTTGGAGATATTCTGGGGCCGACTCGATTGCAACGTGAAAGGGAGATGAATATATTTCAAAAATTTTGTTGTATTTTTCTCACTCTAAATTACGAAATCAGTTTCAAAAGCAGCTGTAAGTGTTTTTATTTCTTTTGCATATTTGATGATATATTATTTTAGAATCAACGCTAATTTTTTCTCATCATTTCGACAGTTCATTTTTGAATATATGGATGCACACATAATGTATTTTTTCAATACGTTGGTTTTCACTACTTTGGCCATTATAAAATAAATATATTTTGTATAAGTGTTCTAAATCTAATGGTCCGGAAAAATCTTCAAGGCGGGTCACCTCTGGTCTAGATGTTTTTGTCTAACCAGTGGGATAAGAAATACATGTCGCTTTAACAAGATTTAACATTAAACGTAAAACTTTTCATATCTAGAACTTCGATAAATACTTTGTTTCTAAAGGTCTTGGTTGGAATTGGTATGATTAAAAGATAAATTCAGACAATAATTTAAGAAAGGCCACATGGTGAAATAGTTCTTAGTGACTCATGCTGTGAGGTGGAAAAAAAGTGCAGATAAGCCTTTTGCTCGATAGATGAGCAAGTTTGGTGGTCTGGTGGCTAAATGGCTAGCGCTCTGGTTTTTAGTACCACGGGCTTCAAGATTCGAATCCTGGCTGTGGTATGGATGTTTGTGAGTGGTTCGGAATCCACTCTAAACCGTAGGTCCCGGCATGTTTATCCTAAAGTGTGCACAAGATGACAGTAGAGTGACGCACCAAACCTAAATCAATATTTTTTTAATAATGTTGATGTTACAAGCTAACAAATTTCAGGTATTAAAACTTCCGATAAATAGGTTGCGTATGAGTCGCCTTGTATTGGTTTTGGTACGGTTAAGCGATAAATTCGGACAATAAATTAAGAAAGACAATTGGGTGAAAAGTGACTCATACTGTAAGGTGAAAAAAAAGTGCAGATGAGCCTTTTTGCCCGATAGATGAGCAAGTTTGCGCTCTGGCTTTTGGTACCACGGGCTTCAAGGTTCGAATCCCTGGCTGTGGCATGAAGTTTGTGAGTGGTTCGGAATCCACTTTAAACTGTAGGTCCCGGTCTGTTTATCTTAAAAGCAAGATGACAGTAGAGCGACAAACCAAACGTAAACCAATAGTTTTTATTAATGTTGATGTTACAAGCTAACAAATCTCACGTATTTAAAACTTCCGATAAATAGGTTGCGTATGAGTCGCCTTGTATTGGTTGAAATTGGTACGGTTAAGAGATAAATTCGGACAATAAATTAAGAAAGGCAATTTGGTGAAAAGTGACTCATACCGTAAGGTAAAAAAAAAAAAAAGTGCAGCTGTGTGCTGTTTGGTCCTCAAACCACTAATTCTGTAATCTGCGATGACTTAAAAGGAAAAAGTCTTGCCTCTGCTGCGGGAAAGCCAGCCTTGAATTCGCTGGCAAGTGAAGCGTCGCTCAATTGATCTGGTTTCCGAGCAAGACAACGGGGTTAGGAAGAGAATGGCTCCGCTTCACAGAATTTCCACTTTCTTCGCGGCGTTGTTTGAAGTGCTCATGCTCCGAATTCTAATAAGTTTTCGATTTTGACTTACATAATGTTTGAAGTCGAACTTAATGGGGACTCATTTTTTGATAATGGTATCGTGGTGGATTTGCTCTTCGATGCGTTGAAACAATTACTTTATAGTTGTGCAGCGAAAACTCTTTATTTTTGCTCTCCAAATTTATTAAGCACTTTTTTTATCATTAATTAATTCATAGTAATTTTGATGTTTTCTTGAGTTTGATATACACAGTCCAGTCACATTAATGTGACCACCTGTCAAAATCCAGATTTTTTTCCCTCCCCCAATGCAGCTGGCAAACAGACATGGACGTCTTTGGATGCCTATAAAGGCTGCACCGTTGTTACTCACTTTGCATTACCCAGGGGGAGCGTGTAACTTGATGGTAAGCCACGGACGCGGAGTGACAATGCCCCCGCAGCGCTCTACGATCCTATTAGGGACCGGGACCTACGGCTTAAAGTGGATTCCGAACCACTACAACCCCCACGAGCAAAGCCGGGATTCGAACGCCGGAGCTCTAGCCATTCGGCCATCAGGCCCCAAAGTCCATTATATACACTCTTGTATATTGTCTTTAAGTGGAGTGTGGTATTAAGTGGTATTCTTTATATACACTCCACTACAATGTGCTGCCACCAGCCTTTTGTAATGGGGTTATTTCACGTTGACGTCGAAAGTAGGTGGTGGTCACATTAATGTGACTGCACTGTGTATATATGTATACCATATACACTCAAGAGCCAAAACATTATGACCACCTGTCAATAACGAGTTGGCCCACCTTTGGCGCGCAATACAGCTTCAACCCGCCTTGGCATGGATTAATACCACCACTTAATACCAGTTAAATACCACTTCCGCCTGACCACGTGCCTTCCACGTCATCCAGGCGAGTTCATTGCAAAATGTAGGGGTGGTCATAATGTTTTGGTTCTTGAGTGTGTATCAAACTCAAAAAACTATTACTACCTTGAAGATTACTATGATATTACTACCTTGAAAAATTTAGTATTTATGTACGCCATTTTTTTTTTAACTCGAAATATTTTTATTAATGTTTATTAATCGGTTGTAATTATAAATATTTGATTTTTTATTCCAAACTTTTAATGTAATGGGCCGTTTATTTTTTACAGTTGATATTTAATCGGGAATTGCTCCATAGTTTTATAAATACTTTGTTTTGGTATGTATTTTAATACAGCTAAAAAACATTGCGACTGCATAAATATATTGATATGAAAAGAAACGTTTTGTTTTTTTAGATTTAAAATTGGAATTTCTTATTAACCATTTGCCGCTTATTAATAACTTTGAAATTCATAGTAATTTTGAGCTTGTTTTCATCCAAAACGTTAGTATTGATAAAATTTATTTTCATTTACCTATTATTTACGTGTAAAAAAAAAAAAAAAAAAAGATAATTATAACAAAATAACTTGGTTGTTTTTTATTAAAAATGTTTGGGTTAAATATTGGTATATGTATCTAATAAAATGCATTTTTTTTTATTCAATTCTATTTGAATTTTATTTTTGTTAGAAGTTAAAGCTAATATATTTATTTTTTATATCATTGTTCTATTAATTATGTAATTTGATAAATTAAAGTAAAATAATAATTATAAATCTCTTGTGGACAAAGTGAACTGAAACTTTGAAATGGTATTTCAAATGAAAAATGCATCTATTATTGAAAATTATTGATTTTAGCTTATAGAATAGTGCTAAAATTTGCAACTCTTTGGTTATTTTGAACGTTATTATTATCATAATAGTTTAATTTTGTAGTTTTTAAATCGCATTTAATATAAGAAAAAAAATTATTAATAATTTAATATAATGCACGCGCGTTTTCCTAAACCTATTGGTAATAAAATATAGTCTTATCAATGCTAATATTGATGTTGATCATTTTGAATGACATAGTTATTACTTCATTAATGATTTATAATTAATAATTATTTCTATTTATAGTTAATGAAACTTATGTTAGTATAGTTAATTGTATGTAATATTCACATGAGAAGGACGAAATTTAATTTCAGATTAGTGAAAATAAATTATTGCTAATAATTTAAAGAAATAAATAATCATATATAATCACTGCTTAAAAATCCATGGTTCAAAAGTTAGGGTTGCTCCTGTATTTAAGGCGTGGCCAACTGGCTAGCGCTCTGGCCTTTGGTACTTCAAATTCGAATACTGGCGGAGGCATGGATGTTTGTGAGTGGTTCAGAATCCACGTTAAACTGTAGGTCCGGTCTAATTAGACTTAATGAGTGTAAAAAAATGATCGTAGAGCGACAAACCCAAACCTGGCTTTAAAAATGCTTCCACATCTAAACGCTGTATCCAAAAATCGCAAAAAAAAAAAAAAAAAAAGTATACTTCAATTTTTGCTCATTTCACAATCTAGTTTTTGTATTTTATTTATCAAAAACTGTTGTTGTTTATTTATGCATGAAGAATTTCTTCATAAGGACCAAGTTTTTAACTGCAAGGTTTTAACCATAAATTTTCGCAAAATCTAATTGATTTAAAATTAAAAAAAAAAAAAAAAAAACTTTAATTAAAAATAGGACGTAATAATTATTATAATAATTACTCCTTGAAATTAAATGAAATTGATAATTACAAATATCTGTATTATGAAACTGGATTTTATATTAAAAAATAAAGCCAAAAAGGAATTCAATAAAGAGAAGAATTTGAGCGGAATTCCTTCCCCCTCCTTGCGATTCTGTTTCCTAAGTGCTGCTTTAATATCGCTGTAATAGAGGGGTTGGATAGCTCTTTATTTTTCGGATAAAGAATTAAGAGATTTTCCACTGTCTAGCAAATATACGTTGGATCAAGGAATAACAAATTCACAGTAATAATTGGTTTGATTGTACTGAAGTTTAGTCAATTTTTTTCTGTCTTACAAAAATAAATGCACTTTTTCTACGTTTTGATTTTTAAAAAAGATCTTGAATTCCACGGTTAATACAATTCCACGTAAAGTTACAAAAATTAAACATAACAATTGGTTAATTTCACTACAATTGCTATTTCATTCCGTACAAAATTACAATTAAACACAGCAACAATTAGTTAATTCTACTACAATTGCTATTTCATTCCATTATAACCGATTATTTTTGCTCTGATCTTTGGTACCACGGGCTTCAGCCTCGAATTCTGGTTGCGGCATGGGTGTTTGTTAGTGGTTCGGAATCTACGTTAAACTGTAGGTCCCGATCTACTTAGCCTAAAGTGTGTAAAAAGTGACCGTAGAGCGACAAACCAAACCAATCCTAAAAGATTTTGAATAGTAAATGTCCACTAGCTAACTCAGAAAACTGTCCAATGGTAGTATCTTTTAGTTGATAAAAGCACTGTCATTTAAAATTGATGGTAATTTATATTTTGTGAACTAATTGTGCAATTTTACCTTGAATAAAAAAATGAAAGGAAATATCTTTTGTTTCTCTTTTTTGCCAGAAAATTAAAGACGCAGATATAATTCACTAAAAGATAATTATATTAGTTTAATTTTGCATGTTTAAAATTCAAATATATTAAAAACAAATCCACAAAAACCAAAGTACATTAATTATACATGCGCTTTTTTTCCCTATACATATTAAATAACGATAAATTACATTAGAAAGTATAGGATTATTCAAATTTTACTATTAAATAAAAACTTAAACATCATTATTCGCATTGTCTTCTTGAATAAAATTGCTATATGATAAAAAAATATTTCCATATCTATATACGTCCAATACTGTTACAATCGCTGGGGATATTTACAAGGTTAAAAAGTATTATAGTATCGTAATTTAAATGATAAATTAATGTATAATTTTTATGTAGTCATCTTTTGAAATTTTTTGCACACACACACGCGGCCGAAACTACTAGACTCTGTAAAAACGTGACAGAAATTCAAATGAAATATTTTGCCCAAAATCTGCACGAAAATTGGCCTTCAAAAAATCGCAAACATTTTTTTTTTTTTTTAAATCTCCGGATTGGTGTGCTAGTGCGTCCAAAGAAAATCTTTTAATCTTATCAGTGGATCTGGCAATATGAAAAATTTGGCCACAATATCCGTTCGGATGCATTCAAATCTTTACACGGAACCTGGCTGTTATTGAAATGCGAAGGCCAACTCTTATGCGTTTGGTTATATAACAAATCGGTTATTTCTGTGGAAGTAGGCAGGTAATGCATCATTGCCTGTCTAAATATCTCTCAAATCCTTGCGAGAAATCGGCCCACCACCAAGTAGAAATCGACATGCATCAGTGAGCAGATTTCCTTAACGACAATGGGCCGAAATTATGATTATTTTTTTGATTTTTCTCGAAAAGTTGGCAGTTTAAATTGAAGTCTGGATTAAGAAATAGTTTTGAATGAATTGATTTATTTCCCTAGGTCAATAAGTCTCTCTGTCTGTCTTTCGAGTTTTTGGTTTTTTTCAACCTTGAAACTTGTAACATATTATGATTGTGTAGAAACCAGTAGCTGTTCCGTTACTTGTTTTTGTGGAAGACTATTTGTAATCATCGTTTCCGAGAAATTATCAGTTTTTTTCTTCCGAATCTTTCATTGAATTCTTAAAAAGAAACACACGGAAATTTCGGAATTTGCCTTTACGATAAATTGTTTAGAAATAATTTATCGGGATTTTCTTTCCGGTAAATTGTTTAGAAATAATTGGAATTGAAATTTTCGTAATCGAAAATTTCGTTCGTCGAAATCGAATCGAATAAAATCGAATTTTTCGTTTCAGGGAAGAAGCGGGGAAAAAAAAAAAAAAAAAAAAAAAAAAAAAAAAAAAAAAAAAAAGAGAGCTGTCATATTTAAATTTGTCACGATAATATGACATTGTATTACGATTACGGTTATTCGCAAATACAAGTGGAGTATGTGAGGTTTATTGTTGTTGTTATTATTATTATAACATGTGCTCATGGATTTGGTTTAGACTCGTGGCTCAGTGGCAGCGTGTGCCGCTGGTGAGCGTTAAGGCTGACGTTCCATATGTTGGTTCCATTTGTTGTAGACACTGTTTCAAAAGCGAGGAGACTCGATGGTGTTTTTGATGTTTAGCCACTTGCCTCGTTAATCGGACTACCAATGGGAGTTTTCCGAGTTTTTTTCCATACGATACACAATGCGGGGTAGCTGCTCCTAAAAGTGGCACTGCACTCCTTCAGCGGAGGCAAGTCAATCTTCTACATACGGATGATCCAGCACTACAGAAGCTGCCCCTTCCATGAGAACACACGGGTTCATGGACTTGGTCTAGATATGTTCCACTCGTGACTCAGTAGCAACGTGTGTCGCTGGTACGCATTAGGGCTGAGGTTCAATCCACTGGTGGCATTGCTATAAACCACTGTTTCAGAACCAAGGTGACTCGATGGCGCTTGTGGTCGCCTTGCCTCGTGAATCGGACTACCTGGTGGAAGATTTCCATGTTTTCCCCATACGATACACATATGCAGGGTAGTTCCCTAAAAGTCCTCGGAAGGCACTCCCCCTCCTTCAGCGATTCGGAGCCGAGTCAGACTTCTACCTACAATACGGAAGAAGCTGCCTCTTTTCCATGAGACCACACGGCTTCATGGACTTGATCTAGATGTTGCTGTCGCCCAAGTGGGATAAGAGACAGCAACATTATTATTGTGGTTATTTTTTTAAATATGCAAGTCGAAATTACTAATTCTTTTTTATTAAAAACATCCAAGATTTAAGTAATTTATTCATTCCATTGTTATTTTCATTTACTAATTATTTACAGCCTTCTATTATTATTATTTCTTGTTTACGTTTTGGTACTTTTCCATTAACCGAGCGCAAATTTGACAGATATACGGTTTTCCGTTTTGGCAACAATGTGTGTGTGTGGGGGTGGGGTGTGGAATTCAACATTTTCATAAAACGAATAACTCATTTCATTTAAAATAATAATAAACTAAAGAAATAAAAACTTTTTTTATATTTGGTGATTTATCGCTTACCTTCAGGCTAAGGGAAAAGTATCTATATTTTGTGCGAGATTAACGTATCCGTATAGAAGTTAGTTTAGGTTTAGAAAAACCCCGTGGCTTAAGTTTAGAAAATTATAATATTTTTTGGCTTATAAAAATGAATTATACGATATATATATAGTCTTAAGCTTATGATATAATTATAAAGCAAACTGTTATAATATTTTTAGTAATATAAATATTTTATTAATTATAATATATATATATATATATATATATATATATATATATATATATATATATATATATATATATATTTTTATATAAACTATTATTATTTTATTACAGGAAATAATTAAATATCACTCGTGAAATCTCAAAAGAAAAAAAAAAAAAATTTGTTTCGTTAAAAGTTTATAAAAAGCTATTGAACTTCACATTTAAAAGTATTTCAAAATGTTGTGCATGATTAGTATGTGAAATATTACTTGTTTTATATTTATTGTGTAACATTTTCATTTGATTGTAAGTAAATAATAATGTTATATTTTTTTCAATAGAATTTTGAAATAATATTTTTTAAAAATTTAAATGTATGCTTTGCTGCCTTAAAAATTTATTATAATTAATAGATTATGAGTTTATAAATCAAGTTAAAATTAGATTTCTAGATAAAAAAATATAATATTACATATATACCAATTTGCATATTTTTTGCTGTGCAGTGTACCAATTTTGGGAGTATATTAGTTTGTACGAACGGCAATCGGTGAAAACCTTCAATTGCTTGCAATATTTGCCAATGAATCATAAAATCCGAGTCACTGGAATTTATCCATTGCTATGATGAATTTGTAAGAGCTGCTTTTGAAAGAATAATAGCACGTGGTAACTGTTAATAGTAATGGTATAATAGACATTTTGACTTTATACTGTGATGTGTTTTGACACATCAAAGCAGTGTTGAATTCGAGATAAATTTTAGCAATGTACTGCAATTAAAAAAGAGTTTAAAAGCAACTTGTTATTGAAAAATACGTCAACTAAGAAAAGAACTGCAAAAATGACATTGCTTATAATAAAAATTTAATTAAAAATAAATCAGCCACTTATGAACATTGAAAAATTTATTAAAATTAGCAATTTCGTAGGAAAGAAAATTTTCTAAGGTTTTTATCGTTAATTTTATATCTATTCTTTTATTCATATAAATATATGCTTGTGTATATATTATTTATGCCATTTGTATAAATTCACGCATGTTTCGACATAACTAAAAATTATAATTACTTAACTTATTAATTTTTTTCGCTGAATTCACTTTTCTTTGTGTGGCGTGAAATTGAAAATTATGAAAAAAAAGGTTGCCACTACTTTTGTTAATAAAATAAAAACTTAATTTAAAATCAAAATTTAATTCCTTTATTTTTTTTGTCTAGTGACGTGTTCTTTTCTAAAGTTTTAAACTTTTTTTTTTTTTTCTAGAAAATAAAAATGATGATAAAAAAAAATAAAAATGAAATTTTTGAAGCTTATATGCGTACTTTTTAAATATATATTTTTTTGTTTTAAAAATCTTATTTATAAATATTTATTCAGTATAATTATTTCTTTTACAATTGGCCAAACGATAATTTGCAATTTTTTAATAATAATAATAAAACGATAATTTATTTTTCAAAAGAAATTTATCAAAGCTAAAAAAAAAATTTCTTATTCTTAAAAAAAAAATGTGGTAATGATAAACTATCATAAAAAATGTTTTTTTTCTTAAAAATGGTAATAATAAAACTATCTTAAAAATGTTTTTATTTTATTATTACCACTTTTTTTAAAAGAATAAGAATAATTTAAAATATTTTAAATCACTTTCTTTTTTTTTTTTAAACAATATCTTAAATATTCTTTTTAAAAAAAAGAATAATAAAATATTTGAAATGAAGGTGAATATTTGAAATAAAATATCTAAATATCTTCTTATTCTTAAAAAAAAAAGTGAATTATATCTGCTGAAGGTGAATAAATTTAAATAAAAATATATAAAGTCTTCTATTCTTAAAAGAAATTGTGAAGTTTTCAGAATTACTAGAATGGATAGTATGTAGTTAAAGAAATTTATTATTATTTTTTAAGTATAAAATATTCATCTGACATAATGAAAATCGTTTTTAGAATTTTCTATTCCAACGTTATTTAAACGTCCGTTACATGACGAAAGCCAACCACAGGAAGAGATCTTCCCTTGCGTGTTTGAGTATCTCATGTCTTCTCATTACCAAGTCCTACATGCGTGCGTCCGTTTTTATTTATGTATTTTTTTTTTTTTTAGTCAAAACAGATAGAGTGTTTTCCGATCCAACAGGTGGGAAAGGTTGCGTGAAATCTGCTTCCTCAGTTTTGACAAGGTTTTAAATAGTGTTTGGCAAAAAGAGTCGTTGTCTTTGGTTTTAACAGTTAGGTGGAGAGGAAACGGTTCTCTTGTGTTTATCCGCGGGCTTCGGAAGTGCTTGGAGACAATCAATTTGTTAAACGTTTTAGGTAGTTTTTAAAAATTTTTTTATATTCTGGGTGTAATTCAGTTTTTTGTGTATTACTTGTAAAAAATTATATCATGCAATTGAAGATTAAATTGAGCCATATGTACATGAACACAGTTTTTCAGTAGGCTTTTTGGTCCGTAAGAATAATAGGGGGAAATAAATCTGTGTTCAAATCGGAAATTATTATTAATACAATGCTTTTCGTGATAAGTTAAATGTGTTGATTTTGAGGAAAAGGTTTTTACTTGTGTAGCCCTTGATTTAAAGGAGAGTATGTGTTTTCAATAAAGAACTTATTTTTGCTGATGTTGATATATATATATATAAAAAAAATTACTCCCATGACATCATGTCATTTTCATCATGTAAAAGTAAAAATTGTGAGGTTTTGAGGTAAAAATTGAGGTGTGGTTTTAGTTTGTCGCTCTACGGCCATTTTATGTACACTTTGAGCTAATTAGACCGGGGCATACTATTTAACATGAATTTCGAACCTCTTCACAAACATGCATGCCACCTCCAGGATAATATCGAGGAGAAAAAAATTAATTATTGCTATATGATCTTTTCCATTATATAATTAGGCAATTATTATTACTTAATTAATATTAATAATTTATTAACTTTAATTATTTATTCTTATTACTACAAAATATTAGTATTGTAATTTTTGTCTGATCCATGAAATTTCTATTATTGTTATTCTTTAGAGGAGGATTTAGGATACATTTTTGAGAGGTCTTAAGCCTGCAATTGGTGTTCTTATTTTGCAATTGCAAGGTGTATCTTGGAGATATAGTAAGCAATATATAAACTGGAGATAGAAAGACGTCACATATTAGTCTATTAATGTATGCATTCAAACTCTTTTAATATTTTTGAAGGTGTGTGTTAGGTTATAATAATAAGCAATATATATGAACAAGAGACAGAAAGAGCACACAATAATATACGTCTTGTGCATATCAATATATGTATTTAAAGGTTTTTTTTTTTAACTTTACACTGCACGGTGTGTGTTTGAATTGAATTATAATTATTTGAATAAAAATACTTGCAAAAAAAATTAAATTGAGATAATAAACAAAGGGATATAAAAGATATATAAAGTTTTTTGTCCCTTGTTTATATATTTAAAGATATAAACAAGGGACAGAAAGAGCAATATTGGATTTTTACGTATTAGTCTATTAATGTATGCATCCAAAAGCTTTTTTTTTTTTTTTTTTTTTTTTTTGCAATTGCAAGGTGAGTGGTGAGAATACAATAATAAGCAATATATGAACAAGAAACAGAAAGAGCAACATTGAATCGTTATTCTGTTAATGAAAGCATCCAAAGATTTTTTTCTGCAATTGCAAGGTGTGTGTTGGAGGTAAAATAATAAGCAATATATGAACAAGAGACTGAGAAGAGCAGTATTGAATCGATGTCTGTTACAAATACATTTGAATAAACAATATATATTCACAATAATAAGGGACAGAAAGCGAAACATTGAGTTACATATTGGATCGTCATTCTGTATACAAAAAGTTGCCATGCAATGCAATTGAATCGTTAATCTAATGTACTTTTTTTATTTTTGTAATTGCAAAGTTCATTGGAATACAATAATAAGCAATATATGAAGGGGACAGACACAGCAACATTGGATCGTCATTCTGTATTACAAATAATGAAAGCATCCAAAGATTTTTTCAATTGTGTGGTGTGTGTTGAGATACAATAATAAGTAATATATGACCAGGAGGCAGAAAGAGGAACATTGAATTGTTATTATTAGCTGTTACAATGAATGAATGAATCAAAAGTTTTTTTTGATATTTAAGGGGGTACAATAATAAGTAATATACGAACAGGAAATAGAAAAGCAACATTGGATCATTACATCTATTAATGTATGCATCCAATGCAGTTTTTTGCATCTAAGGCTTGTGTTGGGGACACAATAATAAGCAATATGTGAAAAGGAGACAGAAAGAGAAACACTGAATCGTTATTCTGTATTACAAATAATGTATGCACCCAAAAGCGTTTTTCTCTTTTTTTCGCATCCATTCACAATAATCTCGGGGATAGAATAATAACAATATACAGAAAGAACAGTATTGGATCGTCATTCAATCTATGCATCAAATTTTTTTTTATTTTCTGCAATAGCAGATATTCATCTATGACTCGCATCCATTCACAATAATAAGCAATATATGAACAGGAGACAGAAAGAGCAGTATTGGATCGTCATTCTGTATACAAATAAGTTGCCATGCAATGCAGATATTCATCTATGACTCGCATCCATTCACAATAATAAGCAATTTATGAACAGGAGACAGAAAGAACAACGTTGAATCGATATTACTCTATTCTGTATACAAACACAGTTTTTTTTGCAATTGCAAGATATTCATCTTGACTCGAATCCATTCACAATAAACAATAGAACTGACAGAAGATAGACAAATTGAATCATGTCATTCTGTTAATAAGTATGAAACCTGCAATTGCAAGGTGTGTCTTGAGCAATACAAATAAGCAATATATGAACAATAGACTGACAGAAGATAGACAGATTGAATCACGTGTCAGTCTATTAATGTATGAAACCAAAGCTTTTTTTGCAATTTCAAGGTGTGTGTTGAAGATATAATAATAAGTAATATATGCACAATAGACAGAAAGAGCAATATTGAATCATACATTAGTTTATTAATGTATGCATCCTAATAAGCAATTTTTTTTCCAGTTGCAAAGTGTGTTGTGTGTATACAATAATAAGCAATATATGAACAGGAGACAGAAAGAGCAACATTGAATCTCATATTAGTCTATTAGCGTATGCAACCAAAGTTTTCTGCAATTGCCGTAGCAAAGGTGTGCCTTGGGGATATAATAACAAACAATACATGAACAGGAGACGAACAGCATTGGATCGTCATTCCGTACACAATAAGTTGCCATGCAATGCAGAATTTCATCCCCGACTCGCGTTCATTCACCAGAAAAACCCATCCCAACTGCTCTCCGAATCCCTAGAAAGTGACACATATATTCAAAAGAAAAGAGAGTCCCATAAATAATGGCACGGAAAAGAAGAAAATAATACCCACGACGACGGAGGCAAGGTTAAAATAAAAACAGTTTAGCCTATTTCCAGTGACGTCCCATCACAGGCCATTGTTGAAGTGTCACTAAGCTGTCTGCCAGGCATCGGTGTCGAGGTTGTGACTATATTTAGTGCCCATTCGGGTAAACGTCTGCATTTACACGAGTTTTTGAGGAATATGCATTGTGGATTGTATTGGGCGAATGGTAATTGCTCTTCTGTTCTCCCGGGGATGGAATAAACAAACACGTGATGAATGGAGGTTTTGATTGCTGTTTGATGACTTATTTGCTCCTTGTTCCATGGAGTTTTGGAATTACAATCGATACTTATTCTTATTGCCATTCATTTCTTTTACCATTTCCAAATTTTGATACTGTAATTGGCGATGCATATATATTGTATCGCCATCAACAGTGTTATATATATTATTATGCTGCTGTTGAATGAACCGTAGTTGTAAAGGAAGTATACTTGATTAATAAAAAAAAAAAAAAAGAGATATAAAGGACAGTAAGCATTTACATTAGGGACCTGATGGCAGAGTGACTAGTGCTCTGACGCTCGGTGACGCAGGTTTCAGGTTACAGTATCTGCAGTACCATGGATGTTTGTAGCGGTTCAGAATCCACTTTAAACCGTAGGTCCCGGTCTAAGATGATCATAGAGCGTTGGGCTTAAGGCTGACAACCCTACCTCGGAAAAAAAAAAAAAAAAAACTCCTCAGCAGAACACACTTTAAACTGTAGGTCCCGGTCTGTCCCTCGTGTGCACAAGATTACCGTAGAGCGACAAACCAAACCTGTGTCGAAAGCTGCCAGTAGGCAGACGGTTTTGGCCCACCGTGGGGCTGTTGCGCCAATGAAGAAGAAGCATTTACATTACGGTCGTTATACTAATATTTCCGGTTTTTAAAATTTATATATTAAATGAATTTTTATTTTATTATTTAGCTATATTTCCTTCTTTAAAAAAATTATATAATAAATAATACTTTTTATAAGAATTTGAAGGAACATTTGTGATAATATAAAAAATTGTTATATAAATTGTTTGATAATATATATATAAAAAAAAAAAAAAAAGAAAAATACTTTCTATGAACAAATGCTTGATTTTCTCGATAGAATTCTTTTTTATTACTATTGCTATTTTTTTTTTTTTTTAAATGAAGTACTCAAAATTTAATATCATCATCATTTGTGCAACATCCTCATGGTTGGCCAAGATCGTCTGACTTCTGGCAGATTTCGAAACAAGAGATACTTTCTTTTGACAGGTTAGAGTTGTCACCCCCTACACCCAAAATTTAGTATAAAGTATTTAAAATTAAATATTAATTGGCATTAAAATATACTCAAAGGCCTGATGGCCGAGTGGCTAGCGCTCTGGCGCTCGGTACCACAGGTTTTTTTTGTTCAAGTCCCGGAAGTGCTATGGATGCTTGTGAGTGGTTCGGATTCTACTTTAAACCGTAGGTCCGGGTCTAATAGGATTGTAGAGCGATGTGGAGATAGTGTTAATCGCGTCCGTAACATGTCTTTAAACTATACTTGCCCCCTGGGTACTGCTAAGTGAGTAAATGCGGTGCAGCCCTTGCTTATGGCATAAAGACTAACTGTCTCTGTATTGCTGGCTGCATTAGAACAACAACAACTTATCGTACTCAATTAATTATTCAATTATGTTTTATATTAAATTTTGAGTGCTTCATTCAACTCACTGGTGAGCTTTGAATTACTGTGGCATTAATGCAAATAAACTTCATTGTTTTGTAATCCTCAGAATGGCTTAAATTTGGCCTAGAAATACTTCAATTTGAGACAAATTACAGATTGCCAAGAATACCATGCGGGTCACATTAAATTTGAAAAAGACTTGCGAGAAGAAAAATATGCTTTGGCAGTTATCACTATATGTCAATAAATAAATAAATAAATAAATAAATATATATATATATTAAATTTTTGATATACTTGATAACTTTTCCTTCTGAATTTAGGGGTATGAATAATCGAAAACGATATCAATTATGTTCTTAATAAATATTTTTATAACGCATTTATGAGAAAATTATTTAAAAGGATTATAATTTACAAAAAAAGTTTAACAAAACGTTTTGCAAATAAAAAAAAGAGAACTAAATTTAAGAATGAATAACCATTGTTTAATTCATGAAATAAAATCTCAATAATCATCGCCCTCCATTACGCAGGGGGAAATTGAAAAAAAAAAAAAAAAAATCAATAAATCTCCCAAACGATTGTGAAAAACAGGAGACCGAAAACTTAACTCATTCTTTTGCTTCTGCTGAATTGAATCGAATCAATTCTGCACCCGCCGTTGGATGGATACTCCCCCGCCCCTTTCTTTCCATCCCCCGTTGGTGGATTTATAAGGGGTGACGAAACCAAGAGACGACTAATTGCTCAATATGCTTGATAATTCCCCTCAATAATCTTCCAGAAAGCGGAATGGGGGAGGAGATTCGATTGTGGGTGATGAGGACTGCACGTGCGAGGGAGATTAGAAAATTTTTGCTCGATTGACTCATTCGTTTCACTTGTTGAGTGGTTCTGCTTCCGGGAGGAAAGGGTTCGGATCGTTTGGATGGTATTTTATGTTGAGTGTCTTTTTTTTTTTTTTTTTTAAGGACTTATTTGGTTGTGATGTTTTGGGGTTGGAATTTGATATTGTTTTTAATGCATACATGATCTTTATAAAGTGTCTATTAAAATGAATTACTCTCAGTATCTATCAGATTTATTTTCATTATCTTTCTTTTGGAATGAATTTCTCTCAAATGTTTTTAGGCGGTCACATATTCAATCATCCATGCTGTCAAAATGGCATGATACTACTCCGTGCATTTTCATTATCTTTCTTTTGGAAGGGATTTCGGCAGTCAAACATGTTTTTAGGCGGTCCTTTTTTGTGTGGTACATAGAAAAATTCCATTCAAATCTCGCTTTAAACCCGTAGGTCATGTTCTAATATGACTGTAAAGCGTTGGGCGAGATCTGAAAACGCTACACCTAAAAAGAAAACATCTCTCGTCTCGAAATCTGCCAGATAGGGGCCTGTTGCGTCACTGATGATGATGCATTTTTCTTTATTTGTAAAAACAGGAACTTGTTATATTACATAGAGGGATTATCTTATAACTACTGTTGTATTTTTATTATAGATTTAATAGGCCCCAAATTTGGAACAGCTTGGTTATTTTGTAATTCTATTTTTAAAATAGTCGTTGAAAATTATCATCATGAATTTTCCTATTAATGTTTAGGCAAATTTCTAGTAAGGATTTAGTCGGTTTGTCGCTGTACGGTCATTTGCTGCATACTTCGGGCTAATTAGACAGGGGCCTACTGTTTAACGTGGATTCCGTACCACTCGCAAACATGCCTACTACCATGCAGGATTCCAAACTGAAGCCTGTGATACCAAAGGCCAGAACACCAGCCAATTTGGCCATCAGGCCGCTTAATTTTCTATGTTTGGTTGGTCTGTCGCTCTACGGATATTTTTTGCACTCTTTACACTAATTGCAGTTTAACGTGAATTCGAACCACTCACAATCACGCCACGATGCGAACCTAAGCCTTTGGTAGCAATGTCCAAAGGCCAGAGCGCTAGCCATTTGACCCATCAGGCTGCGCGCAACAATAACAACAAAAAAATGTCACATATTCTAACAATTTCTTTGGGTCGAAATTTTTTAGTAAAAATTCCTACTTGTCATTTAGCTGTGGTTTACAATATCAAATTTTCGATGTACAATGTTTTTCTTTCCACTTTGTTTTTTGGGCTTTATATGACATTTTAAAGAATTTTTGAGAGCTTTTTTTAAAGAAAATCTTACACTGATGACGAAAACCACACAATTTTGATGTAATACAGCAAGTACTCGACCTAGTAGCGTATACAGTGCGACAAATATTCCAATTTTAGACTCCTTTTCCGTTGAAACACTTCTACCCACGAGCCTAATAAATAAACTTCACATAAGAAACTTTCCAAGCCATTTTTTTCTTCCCCTTTATACTTAAACCTCTAAAAAAAATAATAATAAGTTTTAACACGTAGCTGTAAGATGACAATTTGGAAAAATCCCATTTTCTTTCTCTCTTTTTGTGTCTTTTTATACTTAAGCTGCAAGAATAATAAATAAACCAACAAGTTGTGTTAAGAAAAAAGAGCGCGCAAAAGCACGCTGGGTAGAAAGGCTCAGTTCCTAGATCGTTTGCCGACTTGTTGTTTATTTATTACTCTGGTAACAGATGTCAAAGGAGCCTGACAACTGTATTTCCATGTACAATGTAATTTATTAGGTCCGTGAAAAATACTGTGTTTATTAATCACTTTTATCAATTTGTTTCATCTGATTTTATGTGACTCTTTCTAGTAAATTATGTAATCTAATCACTTATCACTACAATTTATAAAATTATGCTGATAATAATAATTGTAAATTAAAAAAAAAAAAAAAAACCTACTGATTTAATCTTTGTTTAGTATTTATTATGATTAGCGTTGTCAACCATGTTAATTATTATTTTTTGTTTCGTGGAAAAGAAAACAACAGCTAATGAATTATTTAATCTTTTAAGGGCTAAAAATCTATGATACTGTATGTACAACAATCATGCAGTATCAGCTAAGTATTCTCTGTAGTTATTACGGAGAAAAAAAAAAGCGGTAGGGGAGTTTTTGACTATGGCTTTTTTTAGTTTAGATCAACCATAAAATTGTCATCGATAAAAAAAAAATATGCCATTTAACGACTAAGTAAATAACTTTCAATATTTTTCTGGTAATGTATAGAAATAAATATAGTGATGCTATCACCTTTTTTTCTTTATTATTAAAAAAAAAAAAAAAAAAATTAGTCTATGAGGTCTATACTTAAGAAGGATAGAGTTTTAATAAATAAATTTAAAACTTCTATATATAAACTTTGGGGCATGATGGCCAAGTGATAAGCATTCTTTTTGCCGGTGCCATAGGTTTCGGGTTCGAGTACCGGCGGTGCCATGGATGTTTGTAGTGATTCGGAATCCACTTTAAACCGTAGGTCCCGGTCTAATATGACTGCAGAGTGTAGGCCTTGGCCCATGGTGGGGACTGTTGCGCTATTGAAGAATAAGACGTATAAGTGTACATCAAGTTTTTTTTGCATTTACAATTTTTGTTATACGCATACTGTATTACAATTTTGTTGCATACTGTATTACAATTTTGTTGTACATACGTAGAAGTGTCCGACTCATGAGGAAAGATGCTGAACATCATAGGCGCCATCGAGTCTCCTCGTTTTTTTGAAACAGTGTCTACAACAAAAGCCACCAGTGGATTGAACCTTCGCCCTAATGCGCACTAGCGGCGCACATTTGCATTGAGCCACGAGTCAGGTATTAATGTCAATTATGGTGAATTGGTGGCAATTTCGATTAAAAGATAAGCCGCATTCACACAAAGGTACTGAGTGGCGAGGCGTGAAGCATCAACCAATCACAAGTCTCAGCTCTCGAACCCTGAGGCTTTGATCCGTTTTTAATCAAAGACGTAATTATAAAAATTAATAATTATTGATCATAATTGGATTTTTTTTCAAATTAATTTAATGGTACCACGTGTAAAGAGCTATTCCTAATTGTGTACCACAATGTAGTCATTGACCTTGAACTTGAGTTCATTAACCTTTAATCTTGAAAAATTTACGATTACATTACATAACATTCAATTTTAACGCAAATATCAGATACCAGGTTTATTAACTTAATGATCAGGCATTTTATTAAAGAATGTCCTAGTATTATAACAGTGGGCAATCTGATAAATGCAGCTTATAAAAAAAAAATGAAATCTGATATATTTCTAATACAGTAATGATCAAAGATCATTAGGCTGAAAAAATTTATAGAGAATACCATGGCATAGGAAAGTCAAGTAATTGCACGTGATGTGTATCATTAAAAGCTATATTATGTGATTTTTTTTTTTTTTTTTTTTTTTTTTTTTGTTTAATTGATTTTGAAATAAGACTTCTGAACGAAGTAATAGTAAATAAACATCAAATATTTCTCTCCATATTACGAGAGATCTGATTTTTGTTTTTGATAAAAGTTATAATTAACTGGACTGTGCTATTTTATAAATGCTTTGTTTTGTAATATTGTTAAAATAGATATTAACGATACATGTAACATAAAATTGCCCATCAATGAATTCTTTCTTTTTTTTTTTTTTTTTAATTGGTTTTGATTTGTTTTAGTTTTGCCAATAATGTTTCAGTTACGAAAACAAAATGAAAGTAAAATTTTATGCATAAATCTGTAGTAATAGATAACTTTATACTAAAAGTGGTCACGTGACTTAATTGTATTACTTTTCCAAACTAGTTGGCCTATTCATAAAACATATTCTATAATGAAACGATGTGCACTATTCACCGGTGATTTGATAAATTTGTAACGGATTCAGCGTTACAAATTCAGTTTGCTCTACAAAAGACCGATTTATTCATTAACAATTGTCTCGCACACTGTACTACAAAAGTTTTGAGGTTTTTTTAAAATGGGTATCGATGATATTACATATTCTCAGAATATCATAGTGTTTACCTAATCGGATGGTCAGCAGCAGCATCAGTGGCACAACACCTCTATGGTGGGGCAAGGCCGTCTGTCTACTGGCAGATTTCGAGACATGAGTTTTCTTTTTACAGTGCAGGGTTGTCAGCCCTACGTTCTACAGTCATATTATACCTAGATCTACGGTATAAAGTGGATTCTGAACCACGCCAAACATCCATGGCATAGCCGACACTCGAACCCGAAACCTATGCCATAGAGAGCCAGTCAGTCGGCCATCAAGCCTCATTAGAACAAAGATTCAGTTTAAATTTTATTACAAAAAAAATTGATTTAAATATCAGAAAAATGTTTTATTCAATGTTATCTAACTTATTGCAAATTTGCAAAATCAAAACGTCATCAATAAACAATTTCAATTACTTTTACTATTTTAAAACAATCTTTCATGGAAAAAAAAAGACAAGTGATATAAAAAAAAATCCTACTTTTTTTTTTTCACTCTATTGCAGAAAGTCCTTTATAAATAATTTTCATTCAATTTTTAAGTTTATCTGGGGCCATCTAGTGGTAGATACATGCAACTTAAATCTAAAAAAAAAAACTAAAATTAATGAATTAAATTTAATTATTGAATTAATGTTTGAAAAAACTGTATTAACATCCAGTGTCGTCCACTGCAAGTTCATAAAAAAAAGGAATTTGAACTTGAGTGGATGAGTAAAAAGTATTTTATGAGCGATTGAAAATTTGAACAAGATATATGTAGGGCGAGTGTGAGCTAATAGAAGGAATTGAAAAAAAGAATTTAAATATTAGAAAAATGTTTTATTCAGTGTCATCTAATTTATTGCAAACTTACTTAATCAAAAACCTCATTAATAACAATTTCAATTGCTTTTTAAATAAAATAATCCTTCAAGAAAAAAAAAATATCCATTTAATTAGTCATCATTGGTCACAACCTCATTGTTCGCGTTTTGTATTGAGGATAATTAAATTAAACGTTCCGTGATTTTTTCCCCCTAACTGATATTCAATTTGAAAGGTAGGATGAGTTTTCAAAGACGAGGTTCGTTGATCCGAGGAGAGATAAGAATAATGAGATTTTAAAGCTATTGTCTGAAGAAATTATATGCAAATTAGTTACGGCAGGTAGTATGAAACCGAAACAAACTTCGGGGTCATTTACTGGTTGGTCAGTGCTTCTTCGAACATCCTGTTATTGGGTGCTGGTTATAGATTTTCAAATAGACAGTGGCTATGGTTTTTAATATCTAACCAGACGGCAGGCATCTGGCCATCTATTGTATAATAATCAGTCTGTAACTCGTCGTGTAATGCACAGATTAATATACGCCAAGAATTCGCAGACCGTGGTGTTCCGTTTCTTCACATGTTAATTTTACTTATATAATTGGTATGGCACATTTTCAGATTTTGATGAAAGTCTAAAACAGAGAACTTGATCTAGCATAGTTTATATATTATATATATAATTTGGTCATTATGAAATTAATCAAAAATGTACCAAATAACACTGCTGTCTCATGAGCTAACAAAGCATATGAGTCAATGAAAGTTTTTCTTTGTTTTAGATAGTTATGGTTGTTATAGATTTAGTGCTGGTTATAAATCTTCAATTAGACAGTGTCTATAGTTTTTTTATCTAACCAGACGGCAGGCATCTGGTTATCTATTGTATAATAATAATAAGTCAGTTACTCGTGCAATACACAGATTAATATTCGCCAGGGATTCGCAGGCCAGTCTCTTCACTTGTTAAATTTAATTGGTAATTATTTTGAAAGATTATCAGATTTTGATGAAAGTCCAAAATAGGGAACATGATCTAGCATAGTTATTATGATATTTGATCATTATGAAATAAACCAAACAAAACTACTATCTCATGAGCTAACAAAGAATAGGAGTTAGCAGCAAGTTTGTCTTTGTTGATGGTTATGGTTGTTATAGATTTTGTGTTGGTTATAGATTTTAAATTGGGCGGTGTCTGTGGTTTTTATATCTAACCAGACGGCAGGTATCTGGTCATCTATTGTATAATAATTAGTCGGGTACTCGTTGTGTAATGCACAGTTTAGTATACGCCAGAGATCCACAGACCGTAGTTGTCCGTTTCTTATGTTCAATTTACTTTCATAATTGATAATTGTTTTGAAAGATTTTCAGATTTTGAGGAAAGTCTAAGGCATGATCTAGCAGGGGAGGGTTTAATACTTGGTGATTATGAAATAAATCCGAAATATACCAAACAACAATGCTAACTCATAAGCTAACAAAGAATATGGCTATTATAGATTGGCAAGTGGTCTTATATGTCTATGTTCAAGTTAAAATGATCTAGTGGTTAGATCTGGTGCTGGTTATAGATTTTCAATTAGACAAGGTCTATGGTTTTATATCTTAACCAGACGACAGGCATCTGGTCATGTATTGTATAACATATAGTCAGTTACTCGTATAATACACAGATTAATGTACTCCAGGGATTCCACATACCATGGCGATCCTTCTCTTTACATGTTCAGTTTATTTATATAATTGGTAATTGTTTTGAAATGTTTTCAGATTTTGAGGAAAGTCTAAAACAGGAAGCGTGATCTAGCATACTTATATATCTGGTCATTGACATAAATCCAAACAGACAACACTGCTATCTCGTTAGCTAACAAAGAATATGAATCAGTGGCAAGTTTGTCTTTCTTAGATAGATAAGGTTGTTATAAGTTTTCAGTAAGACAGTGCCTAAGTAATCAAACGGCAGGCAGGCATCTGGCCATCTATTGTATAATAATCAATCGGTTATTCGTTGTCTAATGCAAAGATTAGTATACTCCAGGGATTCACAGTCCTTAGTTGCCCGTCTCTTCACATGTTAAAATTTACTTTTACGATTGATAATTGTTTTGAAAGATTTTCAGATTTTGAGGAAAGTCTAAAACAGGGGACATGATCTAGTATAGTTAGTAATATATATATATATTTGGTCATTATGAAAGAAATCCGGGCCTGAATGATCGAGTGGCTAGCGCTCTGGCTCTCGGTACCACAGGTTTCGGGTTCGAGTCCCGGCGGTGCCACGGCAGTTCGGAATCCACTTTACGCCGTAGGTCCCGGTCTCATATGACTGTAAGAGCGTCATGGAGCAAAAGTCAGACTTCTACGTACGGGTACTCCATCAGAACAGAAGCTGCCCCTTTCCCTCCATCGATGAGTAGATCACTCATGGGATGTCCGTCCTGCACTGCAGGACATTGAGGATTAGTCACAACAACAACAATGAAAGAAATCCAAAATATACCAAGCTACACTATTATCTTATAAACTAACAAAGAGTATGAGTCAGTGGCAAATTTGTCTTTGTTATAGATGGTTATGGTTGAATGGTTAGTTTATGCTAGATGGTCATGGTTATGGTTGTTATAGATTTGATACCGGTTATAGTTTTTCAATTGGACAGAGTCTATAGTTTTTATGCGAGACGGCAGGCATCTGGTCATCTATTGTATAATAATCAATCGGTTGATTGTCGTGTAAGGCACAGATTAATATACGCCAAGGATTCACAGTCTGTGATGGTCCTTGTTAAATTTACTTATATAATTGGTGATTGTTTTGAGAGATTTTCAGATTTTGATGAAAGTCTGAAACAGAGAACATGATCTAGCATAGTTAGTAAAAAAATATTTGGTCATTATGAAATAAATGCCAAATAAACCAAACAACGCTACTATCTCATGAGCAAACAAAGAATATGAGCCAGTGGCAAGTTTGGCTTTTGTTATAGATGGTTATGATTGTTATAGATTTGATGCTGGTTATAGATTTTCAATTAGACAGCATCTGTGGTTTTTATATCTAACCAGAAAGACAGTCATCTGGTCAATTTATTGTATTATAATTAGTTGGTCACTCGTCGTGTAATGCATAGATTGATATACGCCAGGGATTCACAGTAGGCCTTGCTAAATTTACTTATATAATTGGTGATTGTTTTGAAAAATTACAGATTTTGATGAAAACAGGGAACACGATCTAACAGAGTTAGTTTATATATATATATATTCTGTCATTATGTCTGGTATAATCCAAAGTGTATATATATATATTCTGTCATTATGTCTGTATAATCCATTAGTGTAGTCTGGTATAATCCAAAATATACCAGACTACACTACTATCTCATAAGCTAACAAAGAATATGAGTCAGTGGCGACTTTGTCTTTGTTTAAAAGTGTAAGAGATAATAGAGTTTTATCAATGATAATCTTAATCCCATGAGTGGTCAAATTTACATTGAAGTCTCCAGTATTCTGGCAAAAGTACTGGTGATGCAATATCTAATCTGTAATTTTAATTTATCTAGACTGCTACATAAAAGTACACTATGTAAATTGAGAAAAATCTTATTTCATATTTGCTTAAAAATACGTCAGTAAAAAAAAAAAAAAAATTTCTTTTAAAAGGGAAAAAAAGGAACACGTGCTTTATGCGTATGTTTAAGTGTTCTTTTAGTAGATATTAATGCTAATGGATTAAATTTAAAATTAAAGGTAAGAAACTCCTGTTATTTACAACTGGAATCAATAAAAATTGCGTGTTTTGCCAAGAATTTTATGTTATGCCGTTCAAAACAATAATTAAGTAAAAAAATGATAATAATAACAGTTAACTAATTGAATAGAATGGGATTTAATTAAATGATATAATGTTTTTTTAATGATTAAATGTGATTTATTTTAAGTATTGCTTGTACTGAATATTTTACTATTGAATTCGCTTAACTATTATATTTAGTTATACATCTCCTGTCTCGAAATCTGCCAGCATGCAGACGGCCTTGGTCCATCCACCATGGGGCTGTTGTGCCACTGATGATTATATTTAGTTATCGTCCGTTAAAAAAATTGTATTTTTTTTTTTAAACTTAAATAAAAATATGTTTTTCTGTCAAGTTTATTTTAAATTCCATATTTTTTAAAAAAAAAAAAAAAAAAAAACTATAAATATTTTTAAAATGTAAATTATGTAGAAAAAAATTTATATATTTTTTTGTAATTAATCTTTAATTTCCAAATTTCTACAAATGTAAGTGATACGATCCTTGTAGATTTGTTTATTCCTAAAAGACTGTCAAATAGACATTGAAGTTGTTGAAAGATATCGCTATTGCGATAAGTAATCTATAGTTATCTTCGGGTTTATTTTGAAATTTTTCTAAAAGAAATAAGTTATTCATTAATATTTAAAATTAATGAATAATTGGATATCATGTATTAATATGTTAATTTTTTTGTCTGTCACAATTATAATTTGTTAATTTTTTTATTGTCTATCACAATTATAATATGATAGTTTTGTAATGCAATGTAGTTAATCTCGTTTCTTTTTCTACGCAGGCGCAGAACTGTGGACAAACTGATTTGAAATCCTGCTATACTGTAATTGTCCATCCTTACAAGCTGTTGCGCCAAATGAATATTAAACTGCACAACACTCATCGCAGAAAAGAGAAGTTATAGAAGTAAGTTACTTTTAAACTCTAATTAAAATACGGTATTTCTGAATTGCTGTGGTGATTGCCATTTGTCGACAAATATTTTCCATGAAGGTTGAAGCTATGATAGTTGACATGGTTTTCATCTTTAGTAGGAAATGTAGCTAACTAGAAATTATATAATAAAACTAGTAAATAACTAAAATAATATTTTAATTTTGTCCATTAATTATTTTACAAAAAAGTATGGTTTTAGATTAAATGCGCATTTCAATAATGAAACGGTATAAACACAAAATTGTTGTTTTCGTATTCTCACTTTTTAGATTTTCCAAAAACTAGACAAAGATCATCTGATATAGCGATAATAATATGAAAATCTAGAAAAACAGTTTTGGCTAATTATTTGACTATTATCAAAATTTTGTTATTTGAATTTTCATATTGTTTTTTTAAATTTTAGCTTGTGGTGTGGTTTCACATTCTAGTATTGAGAATGGTAGTAGAGATGTCTGGGTTATTTTCTTTATTTGACTGATTTTTTTTTTTTTTTGTTTATTTGAAGTCACAACATTTGGGTTCTAAAAATTTCAAAAATTTGCTATCTAAATTAACTTTCTTTTTTTTTTTTGCGAAGGCAAATATTAAAATTCAATTTTCGGAAAGTAGTTAACGATTTTTCCAATAAGTACAATCCACTGTTAATTGCAACGTTATTGATTATATTCTCGTAGAAAATCGATGTTCCTACATATTATACAGGGTGATTATAATTAAAATCCACTTTCAAAATGCTGTAAATATAGAACCACTCGTCACAATGAGTTCAAATTTGAACTGAATATACTTGAAGAAGGGGGAAACGATATGACATCAAAAAAAGTTCAACCGATTTTTCCCATCCATTTCGGTATGACCTTGCCGTGGTGGATGGGCTGTTGGATCACAACTGTTGAATGACTTGGGAGTTATTTTTTCGTCAAAAACTGAAACAATCAAGCGCATTGAACACTACAGTTGGTTTAATGTGCAACTCATGCCAAATCGTCTTAATTTCGATTGAAAATATCACTGGCCGCCGAATTCATTTTCTTTGTGCCACTTACAGCGCCATCTATTAATACATTTTGGAACTTTTTTTGATGTCGTACCATTTCTCCCTTCTTCAAGTATCTTCAGTTCAAATTTGAACTCATTGTGACGAGTGTTTTTACGGCATTTTAAAAGTAGGATTTTAATTATAATCAACTTGTATACTACAGCTATTAACAGTTGAATTTAATACATATCCTCTGCACACTAATTTTAATTCTTTGGTGGTCTTACTTTTTGCGACAAAGACTGCTAAAAACTATTAGACAGACCATTTATTAATCTTTTTTGTGAGTCAAACTAAACAAAATTTCGCCGTAAGAAATCTTGAAGTACTGATTAGTTTTGTGTTATGTAAGGAAAGATTTGAAAAGCCAATAATCTTCCCAGTCGAAAAAGTGATTGGTGGAGTTTCTTTGGTAAACTCGCGAAGCTACAGGACAAATGAAACGGTATAAATACAAAATTGCTGCTTTCGTATTTTCTCTTTGGTTATTTTTTGCCAAAGATCATCTGATATAGTGATAAGAGCATAAAAATTCAGAAAATCAATTTTGGGAAACTATTTGACTATTATCGAAATTTTGTTATTAAATTTTCGTATTGTGGTACTTTTTTTTATTATTTTTTAATTTTACCTTTATCGTGGGCTTCACATAATTAATTATAGTAATATATAGTCTTGTTCAAGTTGGTCTTGTTGATATATTTAAGAAGGATCGCAAAGATGTCTGGTTATTTTATAATCTATTTAAATAATTTTTTTTTTTGTCTATTTGAAGTGATAACATTTGGGTTCTAAAATTTCAAAAATTTGCAACAAATTTTAAAAAAAAAAATTTGTAAAAGCAAATATGAAAATTCAATTTCCGAAAGTAGCTCATTGTTTTTCGCAATACAATCCACTGTTAATTGCAAATTCAGGGATTATATTCCCGATTCATTTAATGGATACCCGATATTCTTATGCGTTATGTACTATGTATAGCTATTAACAGTTAAATTTTATGCATACTTCTGCACACTAATTTTAATTCTTTGGTGGTCTTACTTATATAACAAAGAACTATTAGGCCATTTATTAATCTTTTTTTTTTGTGTTTTAATAAAATTTTACTGTAAGATATCTTGAAATACTGATTAGTTTTGTGATAAGTGTAAGGAAAGATTCGAAAAACCAGTAATCTTCACTGTGGAAAAAGTGACTGGTGGAGTTTCTTTGGGAAACTCGCGAAGCTGCAGGATGATACTCGTGTGAATTTTGCAAATCTGTTGGTGGTCTTATTTACTCCACAAAAGCTTCCAGGGGAAAGGTTATTTATCGATTCTTGGAAGAGGCCAGTCCATCCACTTTATCTATACCTTAGTGATTCACACCTGTTACTCGAGATTCTTTGTACCCCTTATCTCTTATTGGTCTTCTTATTGAGATGTGAGTCATTGACCATATCCACTATAGCGCTGTCCAGACAACATTGTAAAAGATAAAACCCTTGCCCAGACAGCATTGTAAGGAGTTAGAATACATTGAATGAAATAGCTAGACGGTGCTTATATCCATGATAAATATAATCGGAGAGCAAATATACTTACGGTATTCATACTAAACTTCAGTGATACCACATGGGATATAATTTTCTTCAATAGATTTGATAAGTGTACTCCAAGTAGAATGATAAATAATCAGAAGATAGTTGTCTTCTATCAATCAATCTGTCTGTCTGTCTATCTATCAATTAAATATAATAATTTTGAAGATTATTCATTGATAGTGGACATCTGAGTTTATTTTTGTTCCGATTAGAACGTATTTGTCATTTAAGTCTAGTATCAGAAACATAAAGTCATTTATTGAAATATTGGATTAAAGTTTAAGAATTAAAGAATTTGATTATAGTTTTAAGGTTCTAGAATCGGATTATGACTCAAAGAATAAAGGATTTTATTACGATTTATTGAATGCGATTAGAATTTTAAAGTTTACGTTATTTGAATGTATGTAGTAAACATTAAATAGAAATCTTCAATTTTATGAAAATAGCTGTAAATTTTCGTAACGTTATAGCGAGTTTTAAAATACTATTTATGCATGGATACAACAGCACTTAGTTTGTTGGTAGTCTTACTTATAAGAATTGTCACGAAAAAATAACGCATAATTTATTTTATTTTCTTAAAAAAATCCCCAAAAGGACGTGATATATTTCCGACAAAATTTTTAACCATTTTAGTTCTATTGGAAAATTAACAGAAAATAATATTAAGGAATTTTCGAATGTGGACAAATAGTAATTTTAGTGTACTTCAAAAATTACACATAATTACTCTCTGATTGGCACATAGTTCATGATTTATTTGAGAATGTTTTTATTTTTATTTTTTATTATTGTATGTTACAACTACATCGTTTTTATAAATTAAATCTTAAACATAAAACCATCCATTACAAAGATAGTCTGTAATGTTTAATTATTTAAAAAGTCATGTGAATAAAAAAAAGTTTTTTTGATAGGGATTCGTAAATTTTGATTTAGAATTAAAAACATGAAACTCTATCCAAGACGCTAAAATATTATAAAAATATTTCATTCATTTTTTTCCCTCGAATTTATTACAAACTTAAGGAAATAAAAACTTCAGACCATAAAAGCGCTATCATGTATACAGCGTATCCCTTATATGTTATTATTATATATTATTTTTCACTTGTTTCCTGCCGTAGATTTTGTCGGCTATCTGGGTCTCAGACATCAAACGAATGTTTGCTCCAAAATTTTTTATTATTTTTTATGAAATTTCTAAAATAACTTCCTTTTTTTAAATTGCCCTAAACCGTGTAGAAGAAGCTATGTTTGCTAGAAAATGCACCACAATGCGGAATCTTGTTTGAATGAACATTGTCACAAACGAAAGAGAAACTATTTGACAAAATCCAGTTGTGTCGTGTGGTATTCCAGTGAAATATGTGTCCGTATATAAAAAATGTAGTTACCCTTTTTTTGTCAGTTTTCTCATTCCAAGACAGCTTTCATTATAAACAATCTTAACAACTATCCACTTAAAAGCGCCAAACAGCGATAATGCGCCAAAGAATGTTTCCGAGAAACAAGAACAGACAACTTCCATGGTTGGCTACTATAGAAGCGTTAACATCTATGTTAAAAAATTTCCTTTGAAGACTATGAGACTCCACCGTCTATAAGTAAGTACTCTGTAGAATTACTTTATCATCCAACATTAACTGAAAAAGAAGAATTAGTAGTTTTATCCACGATCGTGGATTGAGGATTAAACACAAAGAATTGTTTCTTGAAACCTTTTCGAATTTCTATAAAAGAATGCGTGTCAATATTTTCAACGCTATATTTATCTGAATTAGGAATTTTCTACCCCCACCACAGTTAAGTGCAAAAAAAGATGAAATCTTCAATGTATTGACGAGGAAATAAGAATTTGCATTTGGCCAAATATTGAAGAAATCACTAGGGAACTCTTTTTTGTTTCTCAAAACACAAAAATAAATAAGGTGTGTTTATTTTATTTTTCTATCGCATTATTTTATTTATTTTTTTTTTGTAAAATTTAACTTAACTGTTATAATATATTCTTCCGAAATTTATACAGAGTGTGCCTACAATTATTTGGAAGATTTTTAAATTTGTCTCGACTTCAAAAGTTTGAGAACCACTAGACTAATGATTCATATGTTTGGCTATTAAAAAAATCGATCTAAAGTAATTATTAAACCAACCTAATGTCATGAAATCAAAATCGTTCTATATACATATAATTACACCCTGTTATTGTGTATTTTGTATAAATTTATATGTTCTTTTTGATTAGCTGATTCAGTAATAAGACATTCAATCTTTTGATATTTGTGTTTATATATTGCTGCAGCTTATGTGCACTTAGGACGTAGGAACTTGAACATTTTTTTTTTCTTTTCTCTCTTATCTCTCTCTCTCTATATTTGTTTGAGAGGTCTTAATATAAGGCACTTTAAGGGTATTCAGATTTTTTGTATTACGAATGCTGTGATACTTTATTATGCTATGATATTTTGTTATACAATTTGCTTGTAGCGAATACTGTTGTGGGTTTTGTTGTGCTATACAAGCTAGTTCGTGCTGCTAGTTTTATTTCTTATCAGTTCTCCTTCGGTTTTGTGTTCTTCATATATATATATATATATATACAGTGGAACCTCTGTAAGTCGAACTTCAAGGGTGACGCCAAATAATTCGAGTTATAGAGTTTTCGACTTATGGCGGATTTTGTAAGGAAATATTCGACTAGTAGAGGAAATTCTTTCTAACTCATTTTGAGTTAGAGAGGCACAATAAATGAAAATTCAAGTTTTCAGAGGTAATAAACATGTTTATTTGCAACTTAAAAAGTTATATTATGTACTACAATAAAAATCAAAATAATTCCGAAATAATTTAAAAAATGATCGAGTTGTAAAATCAAACATTGCTAATGTTCGAGATACTGAGGTCCAATTTTTTTTTTTTTTTTTTTTTTTTTTTCGAGTTACAGAAGGAAAATATATACTAAAATGGCTTGTGGGGATTGAATAATTATTTCGACAAATAGAGGGTTGAAATTTCGAGTCATGGAGGCTTTGGGGCTTGAAGGGAAGGGAACACAAATTTTTTTCGAGTTGTGGAGGTTTTCGACTCATCGAGGTTCTACTGTATATATATATATATATATATATATATATATATATATATATAGTATATATATACAGTAGAACCTAGTATATATATATACAGTAGTAGTATATATATATATATATATATATATATAATGGATCAATTTTTTTATGCGGTTTGCAGTCATGTTGTATTGAAAAGGGTGGAACCTTGGCCTGAATAAATCTGTTGTACATCCCTGATGTAAACAATTTATCGTTTTATTCAGTTCCTTCTATTAGCTCACACACTCCTATATATACATATCTTGTTCAAATTTTCAATCGTTCATAAAACACTTTTTATTCATCCACTCGAGTTCAAATATATTTTTTTTCAACTTGTAATACGGTTAATGTTAAAACGGTTTTTCATATATTAATTCATTCATTAAATTTAATTACATAAATTTTGAGGTTTTTTAGATTTAAGTTGAATATATATATGTACCAATAGATGGCGCCAGATAAACTTAAAAAAAAAATGAATGAAAATTATTTAAAAAGGACTTTCTGCAGTATAAAATAAAAGTAGGAATTGACTTAAAATTTTTTTTTATATATATGTTACTTGTTTTTTCAAATGTAACTTATCGTGGATATTTAAGCAAATGGAAAATTGCAAGTAAAATAGCTCTTATATTTCTTAATATTCACAATATGTCTGCTAATACGAAATCTATAAACTAGACAAGCCATCCTCAAGTCAGATTGGCTTCATCATTTTTTTTTTGAGTGGGGCGTTTTTGCGTAAAGATTTGTAAAGAGCTAAGATAAAAAGTTTGAAGTTCGAGTTTGGATATTGGAACTAAATCGATTTTCTTATTTTCATGGTCGTCAGTATCTCATTCATTGGATTATACTACGGTTGAGAAATACTGATGTACCGGGTACTACACTCCGAGTGAGTCGAACCTTTCGCATTCCCACCTAATTGCCGGACTACGCTGCTGGGGGTTCATGCTATCTGCAAATCCATCATTCCTAACCCTTCGGTCTCCGGCCACGCCCTTCGTACGCCCCGGGCTTGAGTCGAGGAACACCCCCGGGTGTTGCCCAACGGAAGGGAAAGGGGGTGAGAGGAATGCCTATCGATTAGGACGGGACGCGGAATCGGTTGTTGTTATTTACGCAAGTGAGGATTTACAACGCCGAGAAATTAATTATCGTTTGCTTATTCTTTTTGGGTTGTAGAATTCCATAAAATGAGAATGGAAGTATTGTTTTTTTTGAACATAAGATTTTAAGTTGGGTATCTTTTTTGAAGATTTTTTTTTTTTCAGTATTTATGCTTTTTAGTGGGTTTTGTTTTTTTCCTGCCCTAAATTTAAAAAAAAAAAAAAAAATAAAATAATAATAATAATAAAAAATGTTGAAATCTGCTTACGTTTAAACATTCGAGAACGGATGAATAAATTCAGGAATATGGCAATGTTTAATAATACGCGATATATAGGAAGCAATGGATTGGAATACTACAAGAATGTCCAAATTCAAATAGCCAAACGGATATAGCAATAGAATAATAGATCAAGAACTGAATGATAGATCAAGTTGAATAGATCAAGAACTTCATGAAGAATGTATTGTTCAGGAATATTTAACAGAATATATAAAAGTAAGATCTATGCTTGTCTTAAATGAAAAATGAAGTATTTCCATTCTACAAGAAGCGTTATCACATTCAATAGCCAAAAGAGTATATCAAAGTTTGAAAATTCTAGGCATAAATGAAGAATAGAGTATTCCACATACAATAAGAAGCACTATACATCTCAATATTCATGGGAAAATGCCAAAAGTGATAAATATGAAAATTCAAGAAGAAGGAATTGATAAACGCACTACGAGTACTTACATCTATTGGATATATAAATGTTTAAAATCCCAACCCAAAACATGAAAAGTGATTAAAAACCATACTACAAAACACATCAAACAAAAGACCAAATTCTCCAGAAAATTCCGGAAGTCTAACGTTATTCATGAATCATTTCAAGAGTTAAGGGGCCCAGAGTACCATTTTCTGCCAAAATTTGCGATGGAGATTTATTTGCTTGGCCCTTAAATTTGGATAACGCCACGGACCCCTAACCAGGACAACATGATGTTCATACATGATAAAAAATGCGGAGTTTTATAGGAAATTTCATTGGTGTTCTTCGATTTTATTGTATTTGCCATGTTTTTTTACGAATTGTGCTGAAAAAATGATGTTGTTTGACTTTGAGTGGCAATGACATTGATAAAAAAAAAAAGGCGTCTGATTTTTGTCGCAGTCTGGGAGATGCCAGGAGACGCTGGCGTGTTTATGTTGGAGTGATTTCTGGATCATCAGCAGGCAGCTCTGTTATTTTTTTCCTCTGTATACCACGTACGTACACGTTATTATCAGCACGTGTTTGTTTTTTGACCTTGAATGTTCGTCATTGCGCAATAATAACAGTATTTTGTGTATATTTTTCCAGTGCACGTGCTTATATTGTTAAAAAAAAAAATTATATTTTTGTTTTAAGAAAAAAAAATTAACAGATAATTTTTTTTTGTAATGCAGGAAAAACATTTATATCAAATATGATGTATTTGAACTAAATATATTAACGTTAGTGAACATGAGTGTGCTATCTGAATTTTCGGTCATAGTAAAAAGAAAATTTTTAGAACTTTCTATGCATATTAGCATATTATACTCAAAGTTTTTTGTAATAATAGAAGTAGGGCTTGATGGCTGGGTAACTAGTGCTCTTGCTCTTGGTACCACAGGTTTCGGGTTCGAGGCCCGGCGGTGCCATGGATGTTTGTAGTGGCTCGGAATCCACTTTAAACCGTAGGTCCCGGTCTCATATGACTGTAGAGCGTTAGGCTGACAATCATTAGGATTGTCAGTCCGATCTGTCGAACACGAAAACCACGAAGCTCCTGATGTTGTTGACTAATCCTCAGTATCCTGCAGTGCGGGACGTGCATCCCATGAGTGATCTACTCATGGATAGAAGAAAGGGCAGCTTCTGTTGTGATGGAGCACTCGTAGGTAGAAGTCTGACTTTGGTTGACCGTGACGCTCTTACAGTCGTATAACACCGGGACCTACGGCTTAAAAGTGGATTCCGAACCACTACAAACATCCATGGCGATGTTTGAGGAGGCGTCACAATCGTGAAATTGCAAAAATTGTTTACAGTAAAGGATATCATGCATTATATAAAATCAGTTAGAGAATTCAATGGCCAGGACACATAGCTGAGGGACAAAGAAGATTTTCGCAATTGCCAGGGGGAAAAGAAAGAAAAAGGGAAGGACCAAAAGAGATGGATTGATGAAGTGGAAATGGATCTGAAGAACCTAAAGATCACACATCGGAAAAACCAAAGATCGATACCGATGATTTTGGAGCCTTATTAGAGAGTTTTTTTACATACCGTATTTTTGGACGTCTGTTACCTTTTTCTCCCTAGCGCGCATGCTCGTAGGAAATTGCGCATGCGTATCAGTAATAATATTTCCTATGAGCATGCGCGCTAGGGAGAAAAAAAAGCTAACGGACGTCAAAAATACAGTATGCAAAAACTCTCTATTGTTAGGGAGGCTATGGTCCAACATAGTCTGTAGTGCCGGGAGGTAGTTCTTATTATTAGGGAGGCTATGGTCCAACATAGTCTGTAGTGCCGCAGATAGTTAGTTTTTAAATACTTTCGTTAAGAAATGACTATCTTGCATTGGGCAACATGCTTCACCACATACTATCTACATCAGTGTTTTCTTAATAGATAATACAATCGCTTTTAAAATCTCATTCTATAGGGAATAACGTTGACTAAATGTAGTAGTGTCCCATTAATAAGGTTATTTATAATTTTTTTCATCTCACTTGGACTAGTCGATAGCAACATTTTAGATCAAGTCCATGAATTTGTGCAGTTTCATGGAAGAAGAGAGGAGGGCAGCTTCTGTTATGATGGAGCATTGGTAGGTGGAAGTCTGACTTGCCTTTGCTACGTTGAAGAAGGTTTGGTTTGTCGCACTACGGTCATCTTATGCACACTTTAGGCTTAACAGAGCGGGACCTACAGTTTAAAGTGGATTCCGAACCACTACAAACATCCATGTCATCGCTGGTACTCGAACCCGAAACCTGTGGTATCGAGCGCCAGAGCGCTAGCCACTCGGCCATTCAGGCCCGCTGTAGAAAGAGAACAGGCCTTCCGGGAGGGCTTTTATGTATTATATATGTATCGTGTGGGAGAAAACCCGGAAAACTTCCAAGTAGTCAACGAGGCAAGATGCTGAACATCCCATATGCCATTGAGACTCTTCATTTTTTTAAAACAGTGTCTACAACAAAGCCGCCAGCAAATTGAACATCAGTCCTCATGCTCACCAGCGACGCACGTTTCCACTCAGCCGTAATAACGTTATTAATAGATTGGTACTTTTTTATGAGCCAGCTGTTTTTTTAACTCGCACAAATAGATCTGTTTTAGGCATTCAATCTTTTTTTTTTAAAGGGATCAAACAAAAACAAGACTTTTCTATTGATTTCTGGAATAGTAAAAGAATTGTTTTATCGATTGTGATTCCTACTTCATGAAATAAAATGGATTTTTACTGAGAACCTAAAGGATATGAATGATTGAGAAGTAAACATCATATCAATTGGAGGATTTCATAAAATTCAGAGTTATTATTTTATTTATTAATGCTTAAGTGACAGCGGCCAACTCGCGGTCCGCCTTGAACATTTTCCGACCCGTGAGATGTATCACACTTTTACAAAATATATTTGATTTATAATGGCCTAAATAGTAAAAACCAATGTATTTAAAAAATGCATCATTTGAGCATCTGTATATACTCAAAAATTAACTTTTATTTTAAAATAATATTCTTGCTAGTAATTCAGAATAATTAAATTATATTCTGCGAACTCATGATGAGTGGAGAAACAAATATCGCACTGGTAAAATAAATATTTTTTAGTGTTATATATTTCTTTACAATGTGCGTTTAGTATCGTTATCATTATATTATCTATGCTTACATGTAAGAATAATAGTAAACACAAAAATAGTAACTCAATATGTTTCACTCCAAAAAAATGTTTATAGTGTGTCTAAATCTAATATGGGGATGTATAATTTTATATGCGGCCCGCGGAGTTAGGATGCATTTCCAAAAGTGGCCCGCAAGATCATTTGGGTTGATCATCCTAGCTTAAGTTATCCTCTTTTTTTTTTTGTTCTAATGCACTTGGCAAACACATGACAATTGTCTTTGATGCCTTAAGGCAAACGCTGCACCGACGTTACTCATTTAGCACATACCCAGGAGGTGTGTGTAGGTTGAAGATAAGTAACGGATGCTGAGTAACACTACACCCGCAACGCTCTATGATCCTGTTAGACCGGGACCTACGGTTTAAAGTGGATTCGAACCACTACAAACATCCATGGCACCCGAAACCTGTGGTACCGTGCTGCTAGCCATTCAGGCCCCAAGTTATAGTTGTAATAATTGTATTATTATTTTTTCGTTTGATGAGGTCAAGGCAAACATTATGACCACCCCTACATTTTGCAATGAACTCGCCTGGATGACGTGGAAGGCACGTGATCAGGTGGAAGTGGTATTTAACTGCTGCTGGAGAGTCTGAAGAATCATTTTTTCACTTACTTCTGTGTGATGGGAAAGGTTGTAGGCCAACTCGTTATTGACAGGTGGTCATAATGTTTTGGCTCTTGAGTGTGTCTACCAATAGATGGCGCCAGATAAATTAAAAAAATGAATGAAAATTATTTATAAAGGACTTTTCTGCATTATAGCGAAAAAAAGTAGGAATTGACTTAATTTTTTTTTTTTTATATATTACTTGTTTATAAGTTATTGTAAAAAAGATTAAAAATAATAATCTTGAATTTAAAAGACTACATAATCCTCAATGTGTTTTCATTTCTGTCTTTCCAATGAAATCTCCCATAACCGCGTTTTGCCAAACAAATTTATTGGTTTCCAGAACTTTGTCTGATTAAACAAGCCGATCGCAGGCAAATGTCGCGTTCGAGTTCACTAGAATGAAATACCGTTTCACGTGACGCTGAGAATGTGCCTCAGATATTTACATTTCATGCGTCCGTTGCAAGAGTTGTTACTCTTTCCGTGTTGTTTACCTATTTCACAATGGTGTATACACATGGTGTATCGTGCATAGATGGGATAGATTGCATACGGAAAAGCACGCGTTTGAAAAGACAGCGAGAAATTTTTTTAAAAATTCTTTTCAAAAGGGATTAAAAAAAAAAAAAAAACTTTATTGATAAATTTTCCCTCTTTTTGGTTTGATAAAATAAATGACAATGATTAGGTCATTGGCATTTAAGGTCAAAGGAAATCATTGCAAAAATTTAGAATGCAAATATTTTTGGGAAATGTTTTTGTTGTTTAACGTTACAAGCGGAATTTTTGACTTTTGTTTTATGCGTGGTGAAAAAAATTTTTTATACGATCTTAAATTTTTGGTGTAGAATATTGATTTTTTGTTAAATACTTATATGCTACTTTTTTTTTTTTTTTTTTTTTTTGTCGAATGCAGCTGTCAAATACTTAGACAGTTAATTTTTATGCCATAAGCAAAGGCTGCAACTCTGTCACTCATTAAGAGCGGGCACGTGCAGCTTGAAGATGTGCCATGGACGCGAGTAACACTACTCCCACAATGCGCTACGATTAGACCAGGACCTACGTTTTTGAAGTGGATTCGAACCACTACAAAAATCCATATCACCGCCGATACTCGAACCTCAAATCTGTGATATCGAGTGCCAGAGCGCCAGTCACTCGGCCATCGTCCCTTAATACTTATATGCAGGGATAGACAGTTCGCCAAAAATTTCTGTTTTCCATAATTTTATATTATAATCACTAGTAATGGGGGATGATGGCTGAGTGACTAGCGCTCTGGCTGTCGGGGCCTCAGGTTTTGGGTTTGAGTCCTGGCTGTGCTATGGATTTTTTGTAGGAGTACGAATCCACTTTAAATCGTATGTTCCTGTCTAATATGATTGATAGAGCATTAGGCTGAGAAACCATCACCTGGGCCTTACCCTGTAAAAAGAAACCATCACCTGTCTCGAAATCTGCCAGTATGCAGACGACTTTGGGATATCAGGGAGTTAATTAGTTAGTCATTACTAATAGATTTAGAAGAAATTGCGAAATAAATTCAACGCTTTTTTATTGGTTTTATTTATCTGTAAAAATTGTTTATTGTAAAAGAAAAAGTATTTTTAAATCTGTAAAAGTGTAATATTTTCTCCCATTTGAGACATTCTTATGCTCTAAATTTGCTTACGAAAATGCGTGTAAAAGTATCAATGTCAATTGAACAGGTACCAAAGTATTGCAGTATAGCTTAAGACATGCAAAATGGAATTGAACATTGTAAGAATTAAGATGCTATATTTGTAATACATTAAATCAGCGACAGTCAACCTTTTTTTATAACTACCGCCCACTTTTGTATCTCTGTTAGTAGTAAAATTCTCTAACCACCCACAGATTCAACAGTTAAGGTGATTCATAAAGTAGGAAAGTAAGTTTACTTCATAAAACTTATGAAACAGTTTCACTCTACAAGCTAAAGCATAGATTAGTAATTTCTTACCAAATATTTTATGTCTGACTTTCATTAATATTTTCAATATATATTTTTTTGAGTAAAAAATTTTTTTCACTAAGTTTGTCAGAATAAATATTTAAAAAACAACTTAGTGTAGTTAAATCTATCTTATATATATATATATATATATATATACTTCGCATGCATACAAGGATGAAGTCCGATGAAGTTACATTTAATTAATTAAATATTATGAATGAGGTTCCTGATGCTGATGTTGTGAATACTGGATATCTGGTCAATTTTTGTAAGAAACAAACGTCTCTCTTTTGGAAATATTCAGGCAGTTTCTTTATTTGGTTGTAATATCATTAAAAAGCACTAAAATGGATTCCACAAGATATGAAGTAGGGAAAGGTATCAATCATTTTCCACATATTTGGATATGACAGGCATTTTTAAATAATGCTTGAAAATTCTTCTATTTCAGCATAATTTAAAATTGTTAATTGTTTAAAAGATCGATTAAATTTTAAAAAAGGAAAGTGCTTCAGTAACCGACAAAATCCCTACCACCCACCATAACAGCTGGAATGGCCACTAGTGGACGGTAGGGACCAGATTGACTACCACTACATCAAATCTTTTTTTTTTTTTTTTTTTTTTAATCTTAATAACTGAATAGCTTCCTCTAAGATTTTCTTTGTCTGTTGATCAAGGTAGCTTTCTATAAGCCTCAGTGCTGAGAAAAGACTCTTAATACTTATTTGGTATGCTGCTAAATCTATAACCATTTTTGCTACTGATTGTATTATTGAAAGATACGATATAATTACCTCAACATTAATTCCTAGAATTTTGAAAATAAAGAGTTAAGTCGGATCTTCAAACCGACTCCTTCAAAATGCTCGACTCAATTCTTCCACCTCTAGTTATATGGGTTTATTTTTGGTAAATTTAAAAAAGCTCCCATGCTTTATTTGATATGCTAAGATAACATTGTGTATTGAGCCTATTTTAGTTGCTTTTATTTTTGTATTAGAACAACATTTCGTAAGCTTATTTGGTGAAAGATTGGTTTGATTGTCGCTCTACGATCATTTTGTACACACTTTGAACTAATTAGTTACACTTTTGGGACCTACAGTTGGGACTACTTTGACGGTTGGTCACATTGGACTACATTGGGATGCTTCACTTACCGTTGGTGCTAATATTACTGCTAGTACTACTACACTTTGGGACCTACAGTTTTAACGTGGATTCGAACCACTCAAACATCCATGCCACCACCAGGATTCGAACCTGAAGCTTGGGGTAAAGGCCAAAGCACTAGCCAATTTGCCATCAGGCCTATTTGATGAAATAGAACTAAAACTTACGCCATCTATCGAAGATTGAACTCGATTTAGCGATTATTTGTCACTATATATTTTACCCTATCCTTTAATTAGCAAATTGTAGATTAGGACATTAAAGTTTTATTAATTCATCTATTAATTCTATCATTTTATATATTTTGATTTTTAAGATCTTATTTGCTGGAAAAACTTTCTTACTTCCATCTGTAATGCTGCGTACGCTACGTGAATACAGAAATCTGGAAACAAATAATTCAGCATTGCCTTTTAACTTATCTAAAAGCGACATGATCTACAATCAATCCATGCTGCTCTCGAAATCTTTATGGGAAGTTCGTTTCCACCGATTGTCTTGACCTCTGGTGTCCCAAACCTGAACATCCCTTATCCATAAAACCCACACTGATACTTTTTTGGGTCCTTACCTGTCTGCGATAAAACGATATGAAAAACGGTGGGTGTTTTTTGAGATAGATAAAAAATAAAAACAAAAAAATCGGCAAGTCTTTGACCTTGTGCGTTTGACCCTTTATCTGTGTCCATAAAGTTCCTCCCACGAAGAGATGGTGGGCGGCATTCGCTTGAAGCCTGACAAGTCACGATTGTACTAGCCACCGTTGGATGTGTATGCGTAACGCCCTGTGAGTCAGTGCTGGTCCTCAACTCTGACCTCTTGTGTTGACCTTCGCGGGCTAAACACCAGCTCTGTTCTGTTCCTAGATGCTGCGTTAACTAAGACTTCTCAATTTTAGTGTGTTACCCTTCTTTATTACGTGCTGCTTCACATGTGGTTATGGATTTTTTTTTATTTTATGGTGGATATTGTTGTAGAATTTAAATTGCTCACCTATTGAAAGCAATATTTAAATTAATTTGATTATGTTTTTTCTTCTTCTTTTTTTTTTTTTTTTTTTTTTTTTTTTTTTTTTGTCGACGTGGATTTCCTTTTTCTATTCTGCAAGATGTCATGTTATTTTCTTGGGAGATTGGATTTTTTTTTCTCCACTGGTCGCACAGTGTCCACTGACTCTGTGCGATCAAATTAATAGATATACTCACTTTAAGGAAGAAGGCAAAGGTTCTACCTTATATAGTGAAAAATCCACAATGTATTGAAAATCATCGCATAATTTTAAAAGAGTGATGCCTAGCATTTCTCCAAATATCCAATTATTGACCCCTTTTCCGCTTTTCTTTTTTTTTTTTTTAAGGGATGGTGGATATTGTTGCAGATTTTAAATTGCCTGCATATTCAAAGCAATATTTAAATTAAATTGATTCTGTGTGTGTGTGTGTTTTCCCAGCTGTCGACATGAAATTTCTTTTATGTTTTGCAAGATGTTCTTTTTTTTTTTTTTTTCCTTGGGATATTGGATCTCTTAATTTTTTTCTGCTATCCAATGATTCTGTGCTGGTGGTATTGTTGTAGATTTTAAATTGCTTACATATTGAAACCAATATTTAAATTAATTTGATTCGGGTTTTTTTCCTGCTATTGACGTGAATTTCTTTTTTATATTCTGCAAAATGTTCTTTTTTATTGGGAGAATTGCATTGGATGTATTTATTTATTTATTTTTTTCGATGTTCACTGATTCTGTTCTCCCTGATATTAGATATTCAGTGAACACAGAATCAGTGGATCCAGTATATCCACACAATCAGTGGATATCAGTAGATATATATTCTGTGTTTCTGATATTAGACATAACTCACTTTAAGGAAAATTCAACAATTCTACCTTAGATAATCAACAAGCATAGAAAATCATTGCCTAATTTTAAAGATTAATTTCTAGCATTTCTGTAAATATCCAATATTTTGAAGTCTTTCTTTTCAATAAGTAGCAATAATCAGTTTGGTGGAGCTAGGTCCAACTTGGCCCTTTTTTCAAGGATTTTTTTTTTTAAAGGATGGTGGATATTGATGTAGATTTTAAATTGCCTACATATTGTAAAAATATTTAAATTAAATTGGTTCAGTGTGTGTGTTTTCCGCTGTCGACATGAAATTTCTTTTTATATTCTGCAAGATGTTCTTTTATTTTCTTGGAAGATTGGATTTCTTAATTTTTTTCCCCCGATATCCAATAACTTTGTGTTAATGGATATTGTTGAAGATTTTAAATTGCACACACAATGAAAACAATATTTAAATTAAATTGATTCTGTGTTTATTTATTTATTTTTTTTGTCTGCTATCGAATGAATTTCTTTTTTATATTCTTCAAGATGTTCTATTATTTTTTTGGAGATCGGATTTCTTAATTTTTTTTTCTTCCGATATTCACTGACTCTGTGCGAGCAAATTATTAGATATACTTCACTTTAAGGAAGACAGCAAAAATTCTTAGTTTGGTACCACAGGCTTCTTGTTCGAATCCTGGAGGTGGCATGGATGTTTGTGAGTGGTTCGGAATCCACGTTAAACTGCAAATTCCGGTCTAATTAGCATAAAGTGTGCAAATAAATGACCATAGGGCGACTAAATCTACCTTATATGTGAAAAATCAACAATGTATAGAAAATCATCGCCTAATTTTAAAGATTAATATCTAGAATTTTTGTAAATATCCAATATTTTGAAGTATTTCTTCTAAATAAGTAATAATAATCAGTTTGGCGGAGCTAGGTCCAACTTGTTGTCCAATTCGCGTCTAACTTGCAAAATGGCACAGGTAAAAATCCGTTGTCGACGTCCGTTGTGACAATGTGCATAAGCGTCTCACATCGACAGTCAGACTGCAATGTAAAAGTTTTCCAGGTTTTCTACTGTGCGATGCGTAAATATAGTGCTGCCCCTAAAAGTTTACCCGGAAGGTTAATTTCCCTTCATCATCTGTCGGTAAATTGTTCCATACATGCATAACTAATCATGGGTTTCATCTATATCACACGTACACACAAAATGAATTCTTTGGCCAACTTGTGGCCTGGTAAGATGGACAGCTAAGTTCAGGTTCGTATAGTTTCGTAAGATTCGTACATGATATCGTAGTAAAACACGTAGATTTTTGATTTTGTGTTGCGACTAATCCTCAGTGTCCGGCAGCGCGGGACGTACACCTCATGGGTAGTTTACTCATGGATGGAGGGAAAGGGTCAGCTTCTGTTGTTATGGAACACCCGTAGGTAGAAGTCTGATTTGACTCCGTGTCACTGAAGAAGGAAGGCAGTGTCTTCCGGAAGGACTTTGGGGGAAACTACCCCGCATTTGCGTATAGTAGGAGAAAAATTCGGAAAACTGCCATCAAGTAGTCCGATTAATGACACAAGATGCTGAACATCGCAAACGTCATGGAATCTCCTCGTAAATAGTGTACAAAAATGCTGCCAGTGGATTGAACCTCAACTCACTGAGCCACGAGGGTTCAAATCTGGAAATGACTTTATGGTTAATTCACGAAGTATGTTAATCTTTTTTTTTTTTTTTTATTATTATGGCAACACCATATCTGTTAGACTTGCTGTACCACCACCATAAGTTGGTGGTGTTGCCATAATAATTGTTTCTTGGTGTTATCACCACAATTTGGAACGAATGACAGTTGTGACATCTGTGAGTTTGACCTTTCCCTTTTAAATCTAAGAGTGATTTAGTCTATCTCCCTTCAATTTACAACTTTAACGTGTCCATATTCACTATATTAGCGAGAACTGTTCGATCGAAATTCGAACAAAACTTCTGCAAATTCAGAATTGGTTAGGGTACAAAAAGTAACTTTAACTTCTGACACAGATTTCAGATTTTATTACTGTCAATGATTCGAATCGAGTAAAGAAAAACTCCGACTGACATTTAACGTCTTCTAAATAAAGACACCTGAAAGGAGGCGAAGTTTCGCAACCCGTTCGAGCCGCGTTTCCGTCTGACCTCGCAGCAGAGGCGTGGTTGACTTCAGTGACAGGGCGACTGCTGACACTCTTGATTTACGAGCTGATGCATCTTTTGTGCCGGGCAACCTTCCGTTAACTCGGACTCCGTTAAGCCCAGAGTTGCGGATCCAGCAGCATTTATTTTTGTGCGGCTCGGGAATTGATTTCCATGAAAGACTATTTATTCAAAGAAAGGATTATTGAAAAATATGCTTTCATGATGATTGTCATTTCTTTATTTTTTTCCATTGGCGTAAACAAAACTTGTTTACCATCATATCCGGGAAGAGTGCTCGGTTATTTGTTAGTTCGATCAAAATGTCCTTTTTTTTTTTTTAAAAATTTTTGATGTATTATTGGCAGATGCCAGTTTGTTGTCGCTGGACCATTACACTTTTTAATGTCTGTTGTGCAGCAAATTAAACGATACTCAAGGAAGGCTGATTCTTCCCACTTATCCAAAGAAGCTTTATTGTGCCATCACGCATTTGTTATGGTATAACTAAATTATGTGCCCGCAAGTTGGGATGAAATCGCAATGTAGTATAAAGGTCCAAATTCTCCCTTTTCAAAATTTCAAGATCTTTCAATTTAATTTTTTTCTCTCCAACCTCATTCCCGTACTTAGGGGAAGAATGATAATTGTAAGCGCACAAATAGGCCATGGTTGGAAATACACCTCATCGGATATCGTTGCACATACAAGTGTTGTGCGACTCGCCTCTTAGCTAAATGCATATCCGCCAGTTCCGCATTCGTATGATCAGTCATTCTATTATCACTTCGTCAGTGCAATGCAATATGTGAGAAAGTTTGTACTCTCTCGTTGAGCTGCCTTGTATATTTTTAAATAGTTCTGAATTACAATAAAAATTTACATATCTGTTGTTGTGTTTCTTATCCCGCTTGGTAGATATCTAATCTAGACCAAGCCCACGAACCCGTATGGACTTATGGTTGAAGGGAAGGAGGCAGCTTCTGTTGTGACGGAGCACCCGTAGGTAGAAGTCTGATTTGACTCCGTGACGCTCTATAGTCATTTGATACCGGGACCTATGGCCTAAAGTGGATTCCGAACCACTACAAACATCCATGGCACCGACGGCACTCGAACCCGAAACCTGTGGCACCGAGCGCCAGAGTGCTGGACACTCGGCCATTTATGCCCTAGTATTCATGTAATCGATATTAACACTTGAATGTAGGTCAAAGAAACAATTTCGCTTAACTAATAATTAGTAAATTTTTTGAAAAAAATTAATATGTATTTGGTGTTTATACCCGTATCTTTCTTGAACGGATACTTTTTTTTTTCAATGACGAATCGAAATGAAATCCACACTGATTCAGTCGAAAAGGGTGCAATTCCCGCCCAAATTTTCCTCGTAGTGGTAATGGATTTTTTTTTTTTTCAAGAAACTCGTTCGCTAACGGGAACCGTCGTTAGCCAGGGTTGTTGCTCGTTTTCGGCAGTCAAGGTTGCACCCGGTGAGTTGATTTCCTGCGGGCCGGAGAGAAAAACAGACTTCCATCGTGTTGGGATAACGAGAAAGTTGGCATTGAGATATTTAGTGTTGTTTTGGTTGGGGAGATGAACGCCGCGTTCAATTCCAAAGAAAAAGTTACGTAACGCATTGACAACTGACCCGTTCATGTGATGTCCTGGTCAAGATTAATAAAGAATTTATTGAGAGAGAGAGAAAAAGAAAAAAACGTTTGATTGAAAAATGGCATCTCACTGTTTCCTGCTAGAGAAAGTTTAGTTGGAGTAAAATCGCAAAGCGAAAGAATCCTTTTCGTGACCTAAAAATAACTTGCAGCGCCATATCTCTTGTTAATGATGTTTATCATTTATTTTTTATACGTCTCTTAATTAATTAGATTTTTAATGTTGATTTTGAAAATGTTTGTTCTTTAAATGTGGGTTTCCATCGTATATTAAAATTCTTATTTGTATAACTCCAGCCAGAGCCTGATGGCCGAGTGGCCAGCTCTGGCACTTGGTTTTCGGGTTCGAGTTACGTCGGTGCCATGGATATGTGTAGTGGTTCGGAATCCACTTTAAACCGTAGGTTCCCTGTATAACAGGATCGTGGAGCGTTGTGGAAATAGTGTTACTCCACGTCCGTAACTTATCTTCAAGTTACACGCACCTCCTGGGTAGTGCTAAATGAGTAACGTCGGTGCAGCGCTTGCCCTAAGGCATCAAAGACAACTGCCGTGTTCGCCAGTTGCATTAAGAGCAAGAAAAATAATAATAACACCAGCCAATCAGAAGCTGATCTCCTATGTCTATTGTTTTGCTTTCTACAACGTGAGATTTAGTATTAGAGGGAATACTATTTTTATCCCCTATGAAATTTCTTTTTAGTGTTAGACAATATTACCATACCCATTACAGAATGAATAAAAAATTTAATATACACTTCATCATCATCATCAGTGGCGCAACAACCCCCATGGTGGGCCAAAACCGTCTGCTTACTGGCAGATTTCTAAAGAGGAGATGTTTTTCTTTTACGGTGTAGGGTTGTCAGCTATACGTCCTATAGCCATATTAGACCGGGACCTACGGCTTAAAGTGGATTCCGAACCACTACAAACATCCATGGCACCGCCGGAACTTGAACCCGAAACCTGTGTCACAGAACGCTGAGTTGCTCATTTACAATTTGGGAATGATGTGGGTAGAAGAAGTCTGATTGTTCTGTGACACTCTAGACTGGTCCCGACTCTATGACTGTAAAGTTGATTCCGAACCACTACAAACATCCATGGCATCACCAGGATTCGAACCCGAAATCTGTAGTACCGAGTGTCGGAGCGCTAGCCACTCGGCCATCAGGCCCCGCTAATATTGAGGAACAATATGACGGAAGATATATGTGTTTACCATGTCTAGCACACATGGCCAACACCTTCAAGTTCTATAAATTTTTTTTTGATTATATTCAGTAAACTATATTAGATCTAAATCATCAATGAATTTATTGTTTCGCTTTTTGTATATTATAAAGTTATGCATCCAAAAAAATATTCATGCATTTTTTTTTTCTCTAAAGTGTGCTAGTAAAGTTTTTGATAAACTCTTTATTTAACTTAGGTAACTTCGAAGAATGCATGCATTGCCTACAAAATTACTGTATATAAATATCGTTCCTACTAATTGGCCAATTTCGAACATAAATCACTATTGTTTTCAAATTGGTGAGCGATTCTTTCAATGATATGTGATGCCATACTTTGTTGTGACAGTCTTATGTTTTGATTGAGAAAACTATTGCTAAATCTGATTATTATCAGCATTGTTTTAGAATTAATTGAGTTATAGATTTAGAATGATAAATGGTAATCTGATATCTTTCATTCGATAAATGTAAGAACACATTCGTTGACTCATTAAATGAGCTTTCGTTTGAACGAATCATTCTTAATCAAATGCAGCTTCATAACTAGGGGCCGAGTGGCTAGCGCTTTGGCGCTCGGTACCCCAGGTTTCGGGTTCGAGTTCCGTCGGTGCCATGTGTGTTTGCGGTGGTTCTGAATCCACTTTAAACAGTAGGTCCCGGTCTAACATGATAGTAGAGCGTTGTGGGGTAGTGTTACTCGCGTCCGTAGCCTATCTTCAAGTTACACTTGCCCCCTGGTTAGTGCTAAATGAGTAACAGCGGTTGCGCCCTTATGCATAAAAATCACTGTCTATCTTGTCAGCTGCATTAGAAAAAAAAAAATATGTGTCATGATGGCAGAAGTCCATTATTCAGAAAGTATCCTAATGTTCGCTTTAATTCAGAATAATTAGATCGGAGATCGAAACGATTTATAAGAAAACTAACAGAACCCGGCATACGTTGTCCTGCCAAAAAAAAAAAAACAAAGCATTGTAGAAAATTACAAATTGCGAATATTTTCACCCTGTTCCAATATATGTGTATGTTAATTTTCATGGAAATCGTTTCAACGGTATATAAGATGAAATGCTGCAACACCCTCTGGGAGCAAGTAACAATAAAGTGAATAGCGAGAACCTATTTTCCATAGTCTGACACAGGGGTCTCCAAACTACGGCATAAGATATAATATTATGACATATATGACAATATTATGACATAAAGATTAACTGGCTCTGTATTGTCAGCTGCATTAGATAAAAAACAAGTAATGTAAAAAAAAATAATTTTTTTTTAAGTCAATTCTACTTTTTTTTTTTTTCACTCTATTGCAGAAAGTCCTTTATAAATAATTTTCATTCATTTTTTTTAAATTTGAAAAAATTCTCTCTCACACACACACACTTTCCATCTCGCCCACTAATTTATTCACATGTTTCATTTTCCATTTTGTTCCCTCCTTGACTCAGACTACAACCCAGAGTGAAAAAAAGAATCTGAACAAGAAATTTTTTTTCCAGCAACCTACACGCTTCGCCACTGACGGTATTTATTCCTAAATTTATATCCTGCTACATATCTTATAGAAGAGAATTTTTTTCTCCCCTATAAAACTAAAAATTAATTAATTAAATTTAATTACTGAATTAATATTTGAAAAGAACTGTATTAACCTCCAGTGTCATCCACTACAAGTTCAAAAAAAAAAAAAAAAAAAAAATTTATTTGAACTCGAGTGGATGAATCAAAAAAATATTTTATGAACGACTGAAAATTTGAACAAGATATAGATAGGGAGAGTGTGAGCTAATAGTAGGAATTGGAAAAAAAAAAAAAAAGCTTCATAGAAGTCTGATATAACCTAATTTTTACGAAGGTGTTGACATTAAGTAATGCATAGCCCAGCTAAACAAGTTCTTCATTTTTTTTTATTAATTTTATTTTTAATCCGTAGGAAAAATTAAAAAAAAAAAAAAAAAAGTTATTACAAAAGGTGTTTTTAGGACCTTACCTCCACCCCTACCCCTTTGTCCGCAGACGATTTGTGGGCGTCTTGGTTTACATGCATACTGATCCGCGCATCGCAGGGAAAATACAGATGACCTCACACCAAACCAAAGTTGGGAAACACCCTTGTGTATTTTTTTTTTTATTTTTTTTTAGTTTTTAGGCGCGGTGAGTTTCTTTTTATCGGTCGGGGTGGGTGTCCCTCTAAATTGCAGACGATATACACCCATCTGCTTCTTAGGTGGACACCTTGTAGGGTGAGAGGGCTTACAAAAAGGCCATTTTTTTTTATTCGTTTTTTTTTCCCCCAATTTTAGCCCACCACACCCCCGATTTATAAAAACCTTATGTTGGGTGGTAATAATTAGCTTTTTAAGTAAGAAATCTCCAGAAATAATTATATATTAAAAACGTTTTGAGGAGCGAGCTCGAAAAAGTATTCTGAAAAAACAGGGGATTACGTTTTTATTGTTAGTCTGACAACCAGGGGTCAGGAGTCGGATTTTTTTATACCGAATCACAATTTATAATTCCCGACTTCTGACTCTTTACCATAATTTTATGAACTATAATCTTTATTGGGGTCCATCAGACCCCAATAAAGATCGGGATGATGGATTATTCCATGATGATTGAAGGACTAATGGCCGATTGACTTGGGTTATGGTTACGGGAGTACGTATTTCGGGTGTTACTTGGTACATGTTACACAGTGTGGACAGAGTGCAGTTACAGTACAGTACAGTACAGTTTCGATACAGGTTACTTGCCACTAGACCTGACGGGACCATGGATGTTTGTAGTAGTTTGGAATCCACTTTAAACTGCAGGTGTGATACGAGCCTAGAGCATTGGGTTGACAACCCTACCCCGCATAAAAGAAAACGTCTCCTGTCTAGAAATTTGCCGGTAGACAGGTGGCCTTGGACCACCATATGGCTGTTGTGCCAATTATGATGATAATCTTTATTATTGGATTTAGAGGAATTTGTGAAATAAATTCAATGATTTTAGTGAATTCTATTATAAAAACAGTTTTTCAACAAAATGTTTTTTACATCTTTAAAGGATTGAATTTTCTTACAAATTACACACACATATATATTACAGTATCAAATCAATAGGTACGTAACTGTAAGTTTTAAGCACAAAGATGTTATTTTTGTAATGCACTGAATCTTATTTTTCTCTATAATAGAATACCTCATTTAATATCTTCTTTGTTGTTCCAAGATAGCTTTTTATAAGCCTCAAGGTTCAGGTAAACAGATACGGTTACAGACACAGTTAGTTTGCTTGCTAAAGCAGTCACTGTCTTTGTTATTGATTGTATTAAAGGATGCAAATGAATTGTCTCCTTACCATTTAATTTTAACGTTAATTTCTAGAATTTTGGAAAAACATAATTTTTAAACCGACTCCGATGCCCCCTTCCCTACCACTGCTAAAAATCAATGTTTTCAGAATAACATCAGTCGGGGGGGGGATTCCATTAATTCCCATTTCAAAATGGCGTGCATTTTCACGAAATGTAGAAAATTTTATGTAGGGTTTTTTTTTTGTTAAATATTTAATATTTCGATGAATCGGTGTTTTTCCTATCTGTGTCAATTTTATTATCTTGTATATTCAGTGCTATTAAATACTCATAGAAATAGTTCAGATAAAAAATTTGTACGCGATGATCTAGCAAAAGAGAAAAGAAAAAAGAACTGAATTTTAATTTATAGTACAGAAATAATGAAAAAATTAAATTTATAGTATAGAAAATTAAATGGGTTAAAATAAAGAAAATGAAAAAAAAAAAAAAAATAAATAATAATAATAATAATAATAAAAGAAAATAAAGAAAATGAATTAAAATTAGAGAAAAGTCTTAGAAAATATTTTCCTATCTGATATGTTTTTGAATTTTCCAGATTAAACTTATTAAACACGAAATTATTTATTTATATTATTATTATTTTTAGTTTTTTTTATTATTTATTTTATTTATTATTAATGCAGCGATTAAAAAGAAAAGTTGTTCTTGTGAAATGGCTTGTTTATCTTTTACAATTTAATTTCTATTACCTTTAATTTTTGTATTACATCGAAGAAATCCTTATTTAATTGAAGGGCAAAACTACTAGGCCTATAAGCAATTTTTTTAAAAAAATCTATCGGTATAGGGGAAAATTTAAAAAAAAAAAAAAAAAAAAAAGAGGAGGGGAAAAAAAAAAGGTCCATTGAAATCCTCCTGTTTCTCCACGCTACTTTCTTCCGAAGGATAGAGAGAGAGCCACTTCTGTATCTACGCGCTTTTTTTTTTATTATTATTACTTTTTTTTTACTTTCAATTCGGCGTGACGCGCGGCGTGTTCCGAGAAAGTTGTTTCTCCCCATGACGTCATCCTGTCACGTGGCCTCTTTGTCTCTGAAGGATTTATTTTTACTTTTTTTTTTTCTGCCTCCCTTGAGTGCTGTGTCTGTTCCCAGTTGAAAGGCCTTGGTTGCTCTTTTTTTTTTTTTTTTTTTTTTTTCCGCCAGGGATTAATAGTCTTACAGCTTCGTTTGGATGTAGTGGATTCTGCAAAAATATATATTTTTTTTTACGCCCTTGTTGGGGTGCTTATTTTTTAACCCTTCCGGAACGGTCGTGTTCCGTTGGTGCCAGCTGTGATGCTGGTGTTCGGCGCGATTGGTTATCTTTCTGCAAGAAAAAAATAATGCAAAAATATTTATTTATTTTTTATTAAGGAACTACATCTTTTCTGAACACTTTTATTTATGTCATTTGCAAATATGTAAGGTAGTCGAAAAGGTTTTGAATTATTTTGAAAAGAAAACGCAATAAGGCCGCTTTTAAAAAGAAAATATTTTGATATGTTTTTCAATTCCTTCTATTAGCTCACACTTTCCCTATGTATATCTTGTTCAAATTTCCAATCGTCAACAAAATACTTTGTATTTCATCCACTCGAGTTCAAATACATTTTTTTTTTTTTTTTTTTTTTGAACTTGTAGTGGATGACACTGGATATGAATACAGTTTTTCAAATATTAATTCATTCATTAAATTTAATGAATTAATTTTAGTTTTTAGATTTAAGTTGTATATATCTACCCATAGATGGCGCCAGATAAGCTTAAAAATGAATGAAAATTATTTATAAAGGACTTTCTGCAATAGATTGGAAAAAAAAAAGAAGGAATTGACTTTAAAAATTTGTTTTTATATTACTTGTTTATTATCAGGTGTGATGTATTTTAGTGGCGTCTACAAAAACATGCGTGAGAAACAAATATTAAAAGACTCTTAAGTTAAAATTTAAAGCATATTAATTTCCTGGCGAATTATTATTTTTTTTTCTGAATGCAGCTAGCAATACAGAGACAATTAATCTTTATGCCATAAGCCAGGACTGCACCGCTGTTACTCATTTAGCACTACGTAGAGGGAACGTGTAGCTTGAAGATAGGCTACAGACGCGAGTAACACTACCTCCCACCACAACGCTCCAAGATCCTACTGGACAGGGACCTACGGTTTAAAGTGGATTCGAACCACTACAAACATCTATGGCACCGCCGGAACTCGAATGCGGAACCTGTGACATCGAGCGTTAGTCACTCGGCACACAACAAAATATTTTCATTCATTCTTAAAGAATTTCAGTTTGTTATTTTCATACTCTAGGTTTTTTTCGATTTGGTTTCGTTTGTTGTTCTACGGTCATTTTGTGCACACCTTAGGTTAATTAGATCGGGACTTACAATTTAACATGGATTTCGAACCTGAAGCCTGTAGCCAAAGGCCAGAGTGCTAGCCAATTGGCCTTCATGCAATTTCTGGGAGTTCAGCTATTCAAAAATTAAGACTGCAATCTGCACTTGAGCTTCGAATATGAATAAGAGCAATCGATATTTGACGGATGCTACATTGTCAGGAATCAGAAGAATTCCTTGAAATATAGAAAAATCCAGAAATTTTGATGTATTCTACCCAAGATGAACACAAACGATCGCATTATATCTCCATGCAATATAGACGTCTATGTCTACTAACAAAAAAAAAAAAAAACAATGAAAACTGTCTCGTGATAATTGACTTGTTAAACTAGTTTTCATATCTGTGCGTCAAAAAGTCAGTATCTTTTCCAAAATGCGTCATTCTAATTTCAGCAGATTTTAATATCATGGGAAAATATCACAATGCCCCTCTAAAATAAAATAAAATTTGCAAAAAGCAGTGAATTAATAAAGATTCAAATGTATGGTATCTGTGGGAAACTAGATCATAAAAAGATTCAATGTGCAAATTTTCATCTTTGTGTGGCAATGCCACCTTATTAAAAGCATTTTTTTTTAATTGATTAATATCTTCTTCTTTATTGGTGCAATAGCCCCATGAATGAGCCAAGGCCATCTGCCTACTGGCAGATATTACTGCCTCTTATTGTAACTAAAATAATCTTACATTTTCTGTCATAGTTAAGTTTTGAAAATAAAACTTTTATTGATTTACTTTGCAATTAACTAGTTGCACATAAAACTTTTTAAACACATACACTTTTTTTTTAAACTAACTTTAGTTATAAAAGCATATTAACTATTGTCAATATGCTCTTTTGTTATTATGTAATAAAATTGGCGATATTGGGTGATTAAATTTGGTAAGTTTTAGCATTTAACTCATCACTGAATTGCATAGTTTTTTTCTTTAAAATCAAATCAAGGCTGAAAAGCATTTAGAAAATATTAAATGAATCACTTCGGAAAGTTTTAGTTAATTTGTAGCCTAATCTATAAGAATAGAAGTAAACCAATTTGAATGGATATAATTATATATTTCTATAAACCTTCAATTGATCCATGATCTTATATGGACCATTTTGGCAATTACTATTCCAGTGTTTTTGTGAACAAAATTAGCAATATCTTTACCTACTATTGCCTGACTTGAATTTACTTGAATATTTGGTTTTGGTTTGGTTTGGTTTGGCTTGTCGTTGTACGGTTGTTTTGTGCTCTCTTTGGGCTAATTAGACCGGAACCAACAGTTTAACGGGGATTCCGATCCACTCACAATCATCCATTGCCAGGATTTTAATCTATGGTACTAAAGGCCAAATCGCTAGCCAGTTGGCCGTCAGGCAGCTGAATATTCGGAGATGATGAGCTTTGGAACCATCAGTTCACTTTTTAGATTACTATTTCATTGCTAACCTTTACTATTTAGTCTATAGTGTTTTGAGAGCTTTTGTAAGATGGTACGAAAGAAATTTTTTGCACATTTTGCAAATGAATCATAAAATACAAATCCATGTTATACGCATCTATTGATTTTATTACCGTGAGTTTGCATGATGATAAAAAGTAACACCATCGAATGACAGTCTTTAAAATGTACTGCAGTTTCTGACTTTGTGGCATGCATCTTGACCATTCTCCCAACTACATTGCGCTGCCTGATGGCTTATTGGCTAGCGCTCTGCCATTGGCCATTAGATGTATATATAATATAAATGGCATGAATACTACTGATCATGAAAACAAATATGTTCTATAAATAAAAAAAAATTATTTGATAGTTTCGTTTACATTTTTTATATGAATTTTTTTTTTTAAACAAATTTCCTCATTTTTTTTTAATGAAAAATAAAAGAAATTATAGTTATTTTAGGTGCTTGATGGCCGAGTGACTAGCGCTCGGAGTGGAGGGTTTTAGGTTCCAATGACGGCGGTGGCATGGATGTTTGTGAGTGGTTCGCAATTCATGTTAAGCGATAAGTCCTGGTCTAATTAGCCCAAAGTGTGCACAAAATGACCGCAGAGTGACAGACTAAACCAACGAAACAGACCAAACCCAATATTCAGCGTTCTGATGGGTAATTATTGGCTAGCGCTCTGGTATTTGGTACCACAGGATTCTGGTTCGAATCCTGGCTGACATGTATGTTTGTGAGTGTTTCTGAATCCACATCCCACACTGTAGGGCCCAGGTCTAATTAACCTAAAGTTTGCACAAAATGACAGTAAAGCAATAAATCCAAACCTAGCAATGTTGCATACAAAGAAATATTTAGCATTAAAAATAAAAAAAAAAAATTTAAAAGCTGTCTGCAGAATGAAAACTCCAAAAAAAAATATTAAAATTTGATAAGAGGATTTTGTTTAATTCCAAATTGGCTATTTATGAAAGCAAACATTAAAATAAAAGAGAGGTTAAAGCAGAATAATGATCAGTTGTATTGGAAATGTAGTCCGGGAGTATGATATGCTTTGGTACAAAATAAGAGACTTCGGGGTATGGTCTTTACAGATAAATTTTAATTTTAAATGCAATTATATGTATGCGAATCGAAACCCTGAAATAGGAATCGGAAATAATTGTTAACTTTTCGTTTCACATGTCGGCAAGTATTCTATTTTTGTCAATCATTGAATAAATAGGAATACCCGATATCTGGTAGGATGATACTTTCTGAAGTCCTTCCGCTTCAAATACGATTGATGCAGCAGTTTTTGGAGATAAACCGCGGAGGGGATTCTGAGAGAGAGTCGTCGCCCGAAATAAAAAGATACGTCTGCCGAGGTTTGTTACATTTGGCACGTCAACCCGTCCTTGGATTAGGAATTTATTTGTGCTTTCCTTCGCTTTTTTCCAGGAGGACGATTGCATTGCAAGCAGCTGTGACACAAAAAAGCGTTGTCTTTTAAACGATGAACTTACTCTGTGTCTCCTAATCCTATTTAATGAAATACAAATTGACTTGAAAACGTTAGAGTATTAACCCTTTAACGAATTTACTTACAATGGCACGATTTGATGGTAAACAAGTGCATTCGTATCTCGCATTTTGTATCTTTTTTGAACACCACGAGTTTATTCGTGCAAAAATTATTATTTTTTATTCGCGATTAAAATGATCATTTTGTTGAGCTACCTTGTATTATGCGACGACAAACATACGAGTTCGACTGAAAACACACTGAGTTGATTTCATGGCAACTGTTTATCTGGCAACTGTGATTTCATGTTTCACAGTCATTTGACTAGATGTCCTTCAGTGCCAAAAAGATTGTACGAGGAACTTCGTTATTGATAAACAAATGTATTCGTAGCTCGTATTTTGTATTTTCTAAATGCCACGAGTTGATTCGTGCAAAAAAAAAAAAAAAAAAAAACTCACGTCTAAAACGAGAATTTTGTTGAGCTACCTCGTATTATGCAAAGACTGAGTTCTGTCGTGGTGTCATACGTCTGGCAACTACCGAACAACTGAAACTACTAAGCAACAGACAACGACTGAAACTTTTTTTGACTAGATCCTAAAAGATTGAACGAGGAACATCGTTTATTTACTGATTATTGCTTCCATTCTTTAAATCAAAATTAAATCTTAACCAATTTACTTAAAACTGCACGATTTGATGGTAAACAAGTGTATTCTAAACGCCACGAGTTAATTCGTCCAAAAATTATTCTTTTTTTTTTTTTCATTACTAAAACGAGCATTTTGGACTACCTTGTTTTATGCAAAGACAGACACACGGAGTTTTGTCGTGTATATCGTACGCCTGGCAGCTGCCATTCTACAGCGATTTCTTGTTATTGTTTTACAGACATTTCACTAGATGCCCTACGGTGCCTAAAAGATTGAATGAGGAACTTCGTTATTGACCGATTACAGCTTCCATTCTTTAAATCAAAACCAAACTTTAACGAATGTACTTAAAATGGCACGATTTGATAGTAAACAAGTGTATTCCTATCTCATATTCTTTCATGTATCTTTTTTAAACACCACGAGATAATTCGTGCAAAAATATCACTTTTTATTCAAGACTAAAACAAGTATTTTGTTGAGCTACCTTGTATGATACGAATATACACGCACGCTGTCGTGATATCGTACGTCTGGCAACTGTCATTCTATCGCGACTTCATGTTGTTTTACATGACGTTTGACTAGATGCCCTTCGGTGCCTAAAAGATTGAACGAGGAACTTCGTAATGACTGATTACTGCTTACATTCTTTAAATCAAGTCAAATCAACCCTTTAACGAATTTACTTAAAATGGCACGATTTGATGGTAAACAAGTGCATTCGTATCTTTCAAAGTATATTCGTTTTCTAGTATTATCCCTTTCCTAAACGTAAGCTATGGCGATCAATCGAATTATAGTTCTGATTCTAAGCTAATCATTCCGAATGGGAAAAATCTATAGTCCAATTACTGAAATAAAAATAAATAAATTAAAAACCTATTGATCATATTTCTAATGAAACATATTTTCGATTTTTTTGCTGCTAAAAAAAAAAAAAAAAAAAAAAAAAGATTTATTAAGAATAAACGCTTCTTGAAAATTAGCATTTTAAGCTTATCAAAGAAAACTCCATTTTTATTAGATTAACATATTAACAAGAGCATAATTGGAAATGAATGTCAGGGAAAATAATTGAAGAAATAATAAGTAACTTTGTTTTTTTTTACGTATTATTTTTTTTTTTCTTTGGTGTAGATTTTATTAAATACACTTTTGTGATAATTAAAGTACAATACTTTAGTACTGCATTAATATTAAGTACAGATGTAAAATTCACCTTTCTATTTCCAAGAGTCGTGTTGCGGCCAATTGGGTAAAAGCTCTGACCTTTGCTATTATAGGCTTCATATTAACTATCATTTAATCCTGGCAGTAGCATGGATATTTATTAGTGGTTCGGAATCCACTTTAAACTGTAAGTCCCGGTATGTTTAACCCTCGTGTGCACGTGATGACCGAAGAGCGACAAACCAAACCAAATCAAATCAACCCAAGAGTCGTGTTAGAGATAATGCAAGTGCATATTAAATTGTATTGTATTTATTTAAAAAATTAAGTCATAAAATTGCTACTTTTGATTGAGTTAACCATCAGAAATGACATATAATGAGTGTAATTGTAAGTAAATAAATAACTATTACTTTATTAAATGCAGTTTTGAGATGATAATTAAAATGCAATACTAGTACTGTAATAATATTAGTACAGATGTAAAATCCATCGTTCCATTTTCAAGATTCGTGTTAGATAATGCAGGTATATATTAAATTTTATTGTATCCGTTTAAAAATTTAAGTCGCAAAATTGTTTTCTTTTGATAGAATTAACCATCAGAAATGGTAGACATATAATGAGTGTAATTGTAAGTAAATTATAAGAACTGTATTAATTTATTAAATGCTGTTTGAGATAAAAGTAGTATTCATTAGTATTAGTACAGATGTAAAATCCATTCTTATATTTTTATATTTTATATATAGTATTTATATTATATAATCCATTCTTTATTCTTTCCTTAGTCGTGTTAGATAATGCAGGTATATATTAAATTTTATTGTATTCGTTTAAAAATTAAGTCGCAGAATTGTAGAATAGAGTAGAATTAATATAGAATTAACAGATAGTTATACTTTTAATAGAATTAACCATCAGAGTACAGTGAATAGTATAGTAGTAAGTAATAATAATTTATTAAATACAGTTTTGAGATAATATGAATACCATAATAACAATACGTTAGTTCTGCATTAATATTACGTACTGATATAAAATCCATCCTTCTATTTCCATGTGTTTGATATTGCAGGTGTTTATTAAATTTTTATTGTATTCGTTAAAAAATATTAAGTCGTAAAATTGTTACTTTTAATAGAATCAACCAACAGAAATGGTAGACATATGATGATTGCCTTTTAGTTTCAGAGATATATCATAAATCTGTATCTGTTTTATTTTCAAATCCATTTAAGATTTATTAAAGAATTGCTTTTGTATGAAAAAAAAAAAAAGTGTGATCCATAATCCTGTATGTTTTTAAAATCTAATGATAATTGAATTCCAATCAAAAATACTTTTGCAAATGGCATTTCAATCGTCACGTTATCATAAAAAATGAAAACAAATAAATATTAGATAGAAAGTGATTGGCAAAAAAAATTTCACACTTTATTTTGCGTCACAACCTCCCATACCATTGTATTGAAGGATGAAAGTGTTTCAATTCCTAAGATTTTTGATTTATCTAGATCTGATAAGGCAGTAGATTTATTTGCGAAATATTTTCATCATAGTTCGATGCCATCATTCCCATACAAGCTGTGCTCTGCTTACAGATCGTTGAGATGTAGAAATACTTTTTTTCCCCACTAAGAACAACTTATAGTTCTGGAACTGGGTTTGGAAACTGATTTGATCATCATATATGTCTTAATAGAGTGCGTCAAGTATTTTTTTGAGTCATATTATTATTATTATTATTATTATTATTAATAATAATAATAAGTTGTCATTTTCGAGAGAAAATTGTAAAAAAGGTTGAAATTTGTAATTTTAAAATGAAAATATTTGTATGCAATTTTTGAATTGATACTAAATTTTTTTGTGTTTGTGTGATCTTTTTAAACCCCGATTTTGTTTCGCCGAAAATTGTTTCTGTATCCACGTTTATAAACATATGCGAGGCGATATATATATCACAGTAGCCATTATTAAGTATCAAATTTAAATATATTAAAAAATATGCAAATAAATTTCTAGTCGAATCATTATTATATATTGAAAATGTTTTCGTTTTAATTATTATTATTCTTTATTCTTTCTTTACTGGCATTGCCTCCATCTGTCTCGTTCCAATGCCAATCTCTTCCAGTTAATAATTTTCAGTTATCTAAGATCCTTTTCGACACTATCCATCCACTTTTCCATTGGTCTTCCTATTGTTGAACAATTTACATAACACAATCCTTTTAATGATGCTTCCCTCATCTCTGCGATGAACATGTCCGAGCGAGCGGATTCTTTGTGATTGGATGTATCTCACAATGTCTCTGTTTTTAATGAGGTGTTCAATTTCTTTGTTGGGTCATCTAATCCATACATTATTGTCAACTCTTTGTCCAAAAATGTTTCCTCTCAAAGGAACTTTTCTCCAGCATACCTGACAATCGGCCTTATTAGAGCTCTATAAATCAAAAGTTTTGTTTTCCGTGAAATAAGTCTGTTGTTATATAACTTTTTATTTATGTAAAATGTTCGATTACCGCCTTGTACTTCCTCTATGGATACTGTTGTCATTACTTAAGATAGTTCCCAGATATTTGAAATGTGATGCTCCTTCAAAAGTCTTCTCTCCGATATCAATATTTCTTGTTCTTCTTCTGGATTTTTGTTTTAATTAAAACAAGCAATATCTATTGAGAAATGTATTTCTAGTTATGGGACATTACACTAGCAAATTTTTGGATCTTTCTCAAAATATACGGTTTTTCAAGCTATTGAGGTATATCTTTTTAACTCTTTTTTATCTTCTTAACTTTGTATCTTTTTTAACGCTACCTTCGAAAACATAAAACTTGTTAAATTATTACATTTTGTGGCTCGTAAGATTTTCTTATTCACTGTAGTTTTTTAGAAAATCTTTCCTCTTATATTTTCTTCTGGGGCTGATGATGGCCAAGTGACTAGCGCTCTGGCTCTATCAATGCTTTTATTTTAATGCTTTACGGTTCCCACACGTTCAGCAATCTAAATTTAATCATTTTCTATAGTTTTATGGCATCGACAACTGGTCCCCTAATTGTACCGAATTTTAACTTAAATTCTTTTAATTTTTTTATCTTACTTTTATTTATTTTTAGTATCTTTTAATTTTTAGAGCACCGTTTTTAATTTTTTAGAAACTTTATTTTTATCGCCATTACTAACCTAAAGCAGACATTTATAATCGTAAAATTATATATGAATTAAGATGAAGCGGTTAAGGGGTCTATCTCCATGGGTACTCCGTAATCGGTGCGCCAGTTGCCAGTGTTTAGTTAAACAGGCTCCTATTTCCCTGCAAATTTATATTAATTTTATTCTGTAGTTTTTGGGAATAATTCGTACAGTAGTGTGTGCAAGACCTTCCATTCTTTGAAATTGACTATTTTTTTTATCCCCAACTAAGCAATTTTATTTATTTTTTTCACAGAAAGTCGTTTTGGCCAGGTTAGTTTTCCCGTGCGGTTAAACTGTCAGATGCAGTTTAGAAGTTGCTCTCCCAACGCGAAAGAGGCAAGCGCGAAAAAAGGTGTTAGCAGAAAAGTTTCGAAACACGCCATTAGTTTCTGGGAAGGCGGTCTATTTATACGTGGAGGAACCGGGGGGACTTATTTTTATCTGAGTGCAGATCGCGGGTGCTAATCTTAAATTTTAAAGCCTTCCTAACTCGAGTTTGAACTCTCGAGCACTGCGGAAGAAAAAGTACCGTGAAACAAACGAGATGGTGGGACTGACTGATCAGCTTTTAGATTGATTAACGTTTTAATGCATTACATGTCTGTGATCATAAAATTCCAGGCACTACGAAGTCATTGAGTAGTTTAACAAATAATAAAGTAAATTGGTGTAAATTGTTTCTGAGATTTAACAATTTTAAATAAAATAACCTAATCTACTACGATTTTAAATGGGCCTGAATGGGGCATATTATTTTTTATCATGTATAAAGTAATAACATAAATAAGACACTTTGAAGCTTAAAATTAAAATATCTTTATTTATTATGTTTTCAAATGTAAATAGATACATAGATATAATAAGGGCCTGAATGGCCAGTATTTATCGCTCTGGCACTCGGTGCCATGGATGCTTGTAGTGGTAGGAAATCCAATTTAAGCCGTAGATTCCGGTCTAATAGGATCGTAGAGTGTTGTCTCGAGGTTTAGCCAGTATTTAGCCCTCGTGGTTCCTCGCTAAAGTGAAGCTGCATATGATCCTTAGCCATGGACCAATCACCTGCGACGGGGTTTATTGGACCTAGTGTAGGTTTTTCCTGCACCAGGAGGATTAGTAACAACAACAACACCAAGGCCTGACATTTATTACTACAAAATAAAGTGAAATTCAGTAATTCTGTATTTAATAAATTTAAGTTACTAAAGCTATAAATTAAAAAAAAAAATGGGTATCAAGATTTTAAACGTATTCTTTTGTATGAATAATATATCGCATTTTGTAATAGCAATGGAAATAGTTACGCACGGGTAATACCGATGCTAGGTGAATACCGATGAAAAAGAAAATACACTGATATTTTGCCTTGAGGAGGTCTCCATTCGAAAAATTTGCCACGGATCACATATAGTATAGTTAGTTACGTCACTGTATATATGTGTGTGTGTGTGTATACGTGTGTTTGCGTATATATAATATATATTATATTATATATTGTATATATAATATAATCATACATATGACTTGGCTACTGTCGAAGCACATGCCAGTTTATTCAGTTATGTGATGGTTAATTTATTGCTAGTATACTTAATTTCCAATTGTAGCTGGAACAGCTAAGCTAAATCTACTGAAATGCATATGCATTATGACTGAATATATATTTACCATTATATACAATGTATCATTTTTGCTATGTTATTTGTTGTCAAATTGATTTGCACTATATCTTTTTTTTTTTATCTGATTGAGTAGATAATAAAAAAAAAAAGCTGATATCAAAAAGAAATGAACATGACATATATATTGGTGAAATGATTATAACACGTGGAACTTATTGTTTATATTCATAACATTGTTTTTTAGTGTAAAAAAATATCTTAATCACTCAAATATGTATTCTCGTTTATTAATTGGAATATTATTGTTTCTGAAATTATTTTATCCATGAAAGAAATAATTAAATAAATGAAGAAATGAAAAATGCATCAGCTATAAATAAATTCATGTATATATATATATAAATATATTTGTTTATTATGGCTCAAACTTAGTCAAACTTAGTAATAACTAAGTATGTCCAGAAATCGCGGTTAATCATCGAAAATTCTGGAAGAAGGCATGGATTGCATTGTCTTCATTTTTTTGCGAAAACTTCTTTTCTTTCTTTCTTTTTTTAAAATAAAGATTTGGCATTTCTTCACTATTTCTTTCAAATGAATAGAAGTGACATATAATTTTTTTTTAGTATGATCGCTATGAAAAAATTAACAATATAATGTAATCATCGATTTCTCTGTTCAATTTGATACTTTTCTAATAAAGCCTAAAAAGACTCCTTCAATAATAACCTTCATTATGAAAAAGATTTCTGTTTAAAATACGCTCGTTTCCCTTTCTTTATTTGATGGTTAATTTACCATCATATTGAATTTTTTGTACAAACTATTGATTTTCAGCGTATAAATTTCATTTTCTTTATCTATTAATAAACTTTAGTTTATTAGAAAAGTTTTTTTAGTTACAAAATGGAGGTTTTACGGTGCGATGAGGATATATTTACGTAAAGTACTTTCTCAGATGAGGGCCTGATGGCCGAGTGGCTAGCGCTCTGGCGCTCGGTACCCACAAGTTTCGGGTTCGGTATGCCATGGATGTTTGTAGTGGTTCGGAATCCATGGATCGTAGGTCCCGGTCTGATAGGATCGTACAGCGTTGCGGTGGTAGTGTTACTCCGCGTCCGTAGCTTATCTTCAAGCTTACACGCGCCCTCTGGGTAGTGCTAAGTGAGTAACGTGTTTTAAGTGAGGGTTCACCGATTTCCTTAAGGCATCCGGAGACAACTGTCTAAGTGTTTTGCCATCTGCATTAGAACAAAAAAATTTTAAAAAAATTTTTTTTTTTAATTCTGTTATGTTGTAATTCTGTATGAAATTGACAAATTATATTTTTTTTCTAGGTGAACCAGCGTGCCTTACTGCTGAAAGTTATCGGGGATTACACGTTCAGTTAAGTAAGTACAGATTTTTCATATCTGTTGTTGTTTTGTTTTACCACTTGGTAGGCATCTAGACAAAGCCCAATCCCGTATGGACTAAAGGTTGAAGGAAAGGGGGGGAGGGTTAAGGGGCCATTTTCTGTTGTGAATGGAGCACCCCGGTGGACCGTTCTGACTTGTCACTTTGACGCTCTACAGATATATGAGACAAGGACCTACGGTCTAAAGTGGATTCCAAACCACTATAAGCATCCACGCTACAGCTGGGATTCGAACTCAAAACCTGTGACATTCCTGTCCAGAAACGCGACTTTTATAAGAGACAATCACTAAATAATAATAAGGGGTCTGAATGGCTGAGTGCCTAGCGCACAACAGGAGCTGCCCCCTTTCCTTCAACCATGAGTGTACTGTTCATGGCTTAGTATAGATGTCTACTAAGTAGGATAAGAAACAACAACAACAAATAATTATAATAATTAATTATTATTATTGTGATGAGAACCATTTCTATAAAGTTTAGATAAGAAACAAAAAGAACAAAAATAATATGTATATGTCCTTTTTCAATAATAAAAACGGAAACAAACAACAAAATAATATTCGATACTTAAAAACAAAATAAAAAAATTTGTATAAGTAAAAGGCGAAATTTTAAAAGAAATAAAGTATTTATGAATGAAAATTAATATTACTAAGTGTATAATATATCTAAATAATATTACTAATTAATATTACTAAGTGTATAGGGATTATCCATTACTAAGTGCATAATATATCCTACTAGAATATACGCGCGTGATGTATGTGATAAACAAGGATTTATTTATTTATGTTTTGTCAAGATTAACCATATTTCTTTTTTATATAAAATTGTATCTACACTCAACTCTATATACTAACAGCTATAGTGTTGAAGTTTAATTTTTGCGGTTAGCGTCGCCACTATCAGTATGTGAATAGTAGTCAGATTTATTCAACTTAAAAGCAACCAAATTTACGCCCACGTGCGTTGGGACTCATTCTTCTTTTCTGCCGGTTTTGTTACCCTGTTGGCCTTCGCGCGGACCGCTTTTTTTATTTATTTATTTCTTTTTTTAAAAAAGTATCTTTTATAATTGTGGCATCGGAAGGAAGAAGTTGGTCAGAGGCAGAACACGACGTGTCATTATACCTGTCAAACCCCAATCAGGCCCGGAGGCCTTTTTTTTTTTTTTTTTATTATTCGTTGTTGAAGCCGTGAGAACTTCTCCTTTTCTCTTTTGTTTGGCGACTTGTCTTGGCCACAGGAAGTGATTTTGAACTGCTAATTTCTTCATCTCCGCGCCACTGGCTGTTTTGGGGCTCGCCTGTTTCGTTGCAGGCTCACTCTATTGAATACTGAATGTATGGCGGGCCCCGGACTTTCTGGAAAAAGCGGATGTCCATTTGATAATTTGATTTTGATAATAGGATCCTGTTTTTTTATGAATTTGTCAATCAAGATTGCGAGTTTTCGTTTATATTTTGTGAAACATGTCTAATATTCATTTATTTAAAAAAAAAAAAAAAAAAATTGAGCGTGAAAGGTATTTTTCGATGTTTCTTCTATTGTACACTTTTCGGAATTTAAAGCACGTGTATAAGATTTTATTAGTTCAAACAGGGCTTGAATGGCCGGTATCTGGCGCTCGGTATCACAGGCTTCGGGTTCAGGTACCGGCCGTGCCGTAGATGTTTGTAGTGGTTCGGAATCCACTTTAAACCGTAGCGGCCTGATGACTGATTGGCTAGCGCTCTGGCCTTTCTGACACCACAGGCTTCAGATTCGAACCCTAGCTGTGGCTTGAAGGTTTGTTAGTAGTTTGGAATCCACTTTAAGCCGTAGGTCCCGGTCTCATATGACCGTAGAGCATTACAGAGCCCGATCATCATCCCCCAGACATCATTCCCAAACTAGTAGTAGGTATAGTGGACCCATTACAGTAGTAGGTAGTAGTAAACCCATTCCAATAGTATTAGGTGTAGTGGTGTAGTAACAGTAGTAGTGGTTCGGAATCTACGTTGAACTGTAGGTCCCGGTCTAATTACCCGAAAGTGTGTAAAAACTGACCGTAGAGCGGCAATCAAACCACTTTAAAACGTAGATCCCGGTCTAATATAACTGTAGAGCATTGGACGCAGTTCCGATAACGCTACGCTGTAAAAATAAAAAGAAACCATTTCCTGTTTCGAGATCTGCTAGTAGGCGGACGAGTTTGACCTGTCAAGGGTGGCCTGGCCAGGGTGTTAGCTATGTTTAATAAAGGCAGTTGACAAAAGTTTAAAAGTTTTCAGTATAAAATGTATAAATGTATGTTTTATTTTGATTCATTTTAAATGTTAACAATCCTACATTTCACCAATTTTATTTTGAACGAAATCTGATTCTTAAAGCTTATTTTGTGGAGAGTTTTTTAGGGCTATTAATTTGGTTTATGAAGAATTATCTAGAGTAGCTCGGATTTGTTTTAATGAACAACTCCTGCTTCTATTTCATTAAATAAACATTTTTTTTTTAATATATATTGTAGAACAATATACTTTTTATTACAATGGCAACTCTATTTAGTCTTTATTTGGATAAGAAAAATCTTGTAAATGCCTAACTCTCTGCCTGTTGGACCATTCTAGCCACCCTTTTATTAATTTTGATTTTTTTCTTTTGTATGTTGTTGTTCTAATGCAGCTGACAATACAGAAACAATTATGTTATCGATGTTACTCATTTAGCAACAGGGGCACGTGTAGCTCGAAGATAGGCTACGAATGCGAGTAACACACTATCCCCGCAACGCTCTACGATCTATTAGACCGGGACCTACTGTTTACATTGGATTCGAACCACTACATACATCCATGGCACCGCCGCTTTCTTTTATATTGATAGAAGCGTATGCTCTTTGTTACTCACTGTTCTTTATTTACTATATTTTGCAAAAACATATAGCATACAGAGATCAATTGAATTGCACTAGACAAAATTCTCTAAATATTCTGGGGGAAGGGGTTAATGCCTAAGGTAAAAGAGGACTACATTCACCTTATCTTTATAATCAAATTGTTCTTCATTCTTTTAATGCCATTCTATCTTTCTACGTGAACATTCGAAATCAGTCCAGTACCCTTTGACCTCTGCCCTCGGCAGTGCTTTTACTCTTTCACTCAAACGGCAGCAATGACCTTTAAAAAACTCGCTTTCTCACACCATCCCCCTTTTTTTTTCTGGGTCAAACGGAAACCCCCCTCTCTCTTCTTTGCCTCTCGTCTGCTCAACAGGTAGGCCGGGGTATCCCGTGACTTACATTTTTAGGATCGTTTGGGGCGTCGGGATTCGTCGAGAAGGCGCACGCGATTCGGCATTTCCTGTCACGCACGAACGTCACGTGCTTTTTTTCGGGTGTGAGCTTTTTGCATTTGGACGAATAAAGAAAAAGCCACTCTGGAAATAGTTGCCGTGAAGTAGCTGTTTTGTAATCAGTGGTTATGCGAATCGCGTTTTGCAGAAGCACAGACGTCGTTTTTGGAGATCGGATAGATAAAAAGTTTCAAAATAAATGGATTATTTATATGTTTTATAATGCAAACGCTTGCTGACTGCTGATCGTTCTTTAAAATATATATTGTTGCATCATTCACTTTATTTGTTTGTTGGCTTTTTTATATCTGGAATTTTTTTAATTTGTTAAACGAACTAATTAATCTGCTATTTTGAATCTTAATTAGCGTCTTAAAAAAAGGAATATGTTTTTTTTTATATAGATATATAAGTTATGCATTACACTTTTCCCACTTGGTAGACATCTAAGCCAAGCCCACGAACCCGTATGGACTCATGGTTGAAGAGAAAGGGAGCAGCTTCTGCTGTGATGGAGCACCCGTAGGTAGAAGTCTGGTTTGGCTCCGTGACGCTCTACAGCAGGGATGGCCAACCCGCGGCCCGCTATGAATAGTTTTTCCTGCCCGTGAGATTTATGACACTATGATGAGAAAAAATTAACTTTGATTTTAAAATAATACTCTTGAGAATATAAGATTTTGCCTGTTTTATTTATGAGTTCACAAATAATTAAATTATATTCTGCGAAATCATGATACGCACGCATCTTGGGCGACAGCATGTCGTCGCCGATTGCTGGGTATTGTTAAAAAATCTTCAGCTTTCCTACGCTTTGATTGGCATCCTGATGGCCAATTGACTAGCTCTCTGGCCTTTGGTACCACAGGCTGCTGGTTCAAATCATGGCGTTGGCATGGATGTTTGTGTGTGGCTTGGAATGCACGTTAAACTGTAATTCCCGGTCTCATTAGCCAAAGTGTGCACAAAATGACCTTAGAGCGACAAATAAAAAAAAAAATACTACAAATACTGATCAATTATATGTATTGCAATCAAAATTAATATTTTAATATACTATTGGAAAATAAAAGAAATAAAAGGCACATACACCACACAAAAGAACTTTCAAGACATTGAATTATTTACTATATTTGTAACAAGAAATTCGACAGCTCACACTTTTATGGCCAAAGCAGGTAAACAATAATTTCGACCTATTATTGGAGGGTATACCAATAATACCTGAAACCATACCGGGTATTATTATTATGTTAATATCCGGTTTCGGCGATGACCATCGGCAACGGCCAAGCCCATTGGGAAAAAATCGGTGGAGGGTTGAGATGATGACCTGAGACGCGTGCGATGGTGCAACAGTTGGTAGGAGCACGCACGCCAGCCAGCCAACGGACAAGAGGGCAGGTGTTCCATCTTTCTTGGGGAAGGGGACAAGTGTGGACCTTTAGGGGGAGGGGATGAAGGGTCTTCACCCTGAACATCTGCTCCAAGGTTACCAGCACAAAAGGCGCCTAAGTCGAGACAGTTCACCAGATTGCATGTTGTCTATGATTTGAATGCCTAACCCCGTTTCTAATTGAAGCCATATTGCAGAAGTTATTTTCTCTTTTTATTTGTTATTAATAGTGTCAAGTGAAAATTGGAAATCTTTTAGTGGCTTGCTTGATAGTTCTTAACCTCTGATGCCTTCCTTTTGTTTATAAAGAGCAGAATTTTCTGATTTATTATGTTTCTTATAAATTTATTTTTCTTATTATCATGTGGTGGCATGACGTTGTCCTGGTTAGAGGTTCGTGGCGCAATTCAAAAGTACAGCAAGCAAATAAAGTGATTTTGCAAATTTTGGCGGGAAAATAGTAGTTTGGGCCCCTTAACTCTTGAATTCATTCATGAGCAACATTAATACTCAGGAATTTTCTGGAGAATTTGTCTTTTGCTTAAAGTGTTTTGTAGTATAGTTTTGAATCACTTTTCACGTCTTGGCTTGGGATTTTAAACATTTGTATATCAAATGGCTATAAGTACTCGCAGTGCGTTGATCAATTCCACCTTTTTTGAAGTTCCATATATCTCTTTTGGCATTTTCCCATGCCTATTGAGCTGTAGAGTGCTTCTTATTGTATTTGGAATACTTCATTCTTCATTTATGCCCAGAATTTTCAAACTTTGATATATTCTTTAGGCTATTGAATATGGCAACGTTTCTTGTAGATTTGGGAATACTTCATTCTTTGTTTATGCCTAGAATATTCAAACTTTGATACATTCTTTTGGCTATTGAATGTCATAACGTTTCTTGTAGAATTTGGAATACATAATTCTTAATTTGCGACGACTTTTATCTTACTTTTTTTCTTTCTCTATTATATTTCTCATAAATTCATTTATGGCTCAATATTCAAATATTTTTTTATTTATTCAAATTTCCTTTTGAATCGAGTTATTGGGTTGGTTAAAAAATGTCCTTTGTCATTCTGTTTATCGTATAAAAAAAAAAAAAAGGAAATAATTTTTATCTGGGTTTGTTTCAATTCTATAACCTGTTTCTTTTATTATACTACTAAAAAATGCTAAATTATATCCTTGAATACTATGATTGCCTGAATGATTTGACAGTTATACATAATATTGCTCAATTTGCTATTATTTTTTTTCATGATTTTTCCCCTATTCCAAAGTGGGGAAAAATGTGCAAATACTTTGTCGGTTAGTAACCAACTAAATGATACAAGTTCAAACGGATATTGGAAAAATAATTGCAATGACTTTTAAATTTTTTCGATATCTATATTTGCCATCTGTTAATAAATATATCTTCTATGTAAGTTATGAATAAATTCTCCGCTGTATTTTCTTAATTTATTTCAGGTTTTCTAAACTTAATTAATGAAATTTTATAAATAATTCTCAAGAATTTTAAAAATGTTTCCGTTGTATTTGCTTAAATTATTTCATGTTTTTCTTCGCTTAAATAATAAAATTTTATAAATAATTCGCAAGAAATTTGAATACTTAAAAGAATTTAACAATTAAAAAATGCAGAATTCTTACACAAAGGGATAAGCTACTTTGCTGCCGTTTCTATAATAAGTTACTGTAACAAATTAAATCACTGCCATACAGGTAGAGTAAAAAGTTTCAAATTCGATTTCTTGCTTGCAGTTCCCCCCTTCTTCTTTCTTTCTTTTTCTTTCTTATATATATATATATATATATATATATCTCGTGAGAAATTAAATTCACAACGTAATTATTCATTTCCTGAAAATGTGAAAAATAAAACACTTTCCCTTGATAAATTACTTCAATATTATTTACAGTTGTCTTTTTTATTATATAATAATTAAAATAGAATAAAAAAATAAAAGGAATGAATTTAATTACATTATAAATGTAATTAAATTCAATGTTTTTACGTGAATTGGTCGTAGTTTCTCCTTTAAAAATTATTTTGTACTCTCGTTTGTTGATATCCTAAACATCTCTTGAACAATTTTTATCTGTTGCATTGTTATTCAAAAACCATTACATTATCTCTGCATTTTCCAAGACTCGCAGAAAACTAATGAATCGTAACCGTAACTCTTTTGAGTGTAACTAATCTTCTAAATGATAGTTACGTCCTGTGTGTCACGTAGTAAAAAAAAAAGAAACTATAAATTAGATTATGTCAGGTTCAGGAAATGTGACAACATCCCTAGCCTCAAGACATATATACACGAAATGAAAGAAATAAAAGTACAGTCATACTTCAGAACTTTTAATCATTTCTTAATTTATTTTATCCGTAATTTTTTTAATAATTATTGAAAACAATTACGCACACACATACGTAATGTTTTTTTTTTCCCCCCTAATACGGGGATTACACTGCCTTTAACATTTAGCTATTGAAATCCTACAATCCTTTGCAACATAAGAAATGTATATGGATAAGACATGGGTTAGCAGTCTGATGGCCAATTGGTTAGCGCTCTGGCCATTGGTACCACTGGCTTCAGGTTCGAATACTGACGGTGGCATGGATGTTTGTGAGGTGTTCGGAATCCATGTTAAATTATAGATCTCTGTCTATTAGCCTAATCATCATCTTTGGCGCAACAGCCCCATAGTATGATGCCAAGACCGTCTGCCTACTGGTCATTAGCAATATATTCTATTATTTTAATACTGAATAATCCATAGGAAAAGGTTTTATTAAAGGTATGTTTTTATTTATTTTCAAAATGCTTTGCAAACAAACAAACATTAAATGTCTCCATTATCTACAGCAATCAAGCAGATTCTTTTGGAAATTATGTTTGTATTATAATTGCATTTTTTTTATATGATTAAATAATCATAAGGAAAAATTTGCGCTGTAATTTTCATATTTATCATTTGATCGCATGTAATTTTTTATTTTTTTTTTATTTACATGAACTCGGTATTTGAATGTAATAGTATTTGAACGGATAATAATAATAATGATTTTTGCTTATTATCTGTTTGACAAGTTACGATTTATATTTGGCTGTTATATTGATATTTTTTTATCAGTATTGGATTACAAATCTCTGGTTTTCGAAGAATGAAATGGCTTATTCATCACAGAAGGTTAAACTCAATTACCGATAAAAAAAAAAATTTCTTCCGTGACTCTTAGATGCTCGTTGGAAAATAGCGTGTAGTATCAAGTTAGCTTTGGATGTCTTGTCGGAAATCACGTCGGATGTCGTAACCACCATCCCTGTCCTCAAGACATGGGACCCCCTCTGGCTGCTTCACACGAGCGCTCATCTTCCCTAATTAACTGCATAAAGAACACCTCAGGGGTAACAGGAAATGGCTTGGAGAAGAGGGACGAAACTGTTCTTGGCGACTTTCTGCGTTTATGTAACGTTTTTATGTGTCGGAACATAAAAAAGGTAGTTTCGAAAATTTCCTGTTACCTATTCCGAAAATACAGTGCATTCACTATTCTTTAATCCGCCATCTATGGGACTGGACAATTGTCGGATTGCAGTGAGTGTCCGGACTACAGAGTGGCAGTAGAAAATATGACTCATGTAGTATTGTACTATATCTGATCCATAATGACTTTAATGAACTAAAGCAGGGGTCTCCAAACTACAGCCCGCGGGCCAAATCCGGCCCGCCTGTGTCATCAATCCGACCCGCGACAGTGAATAGTTTATTGTTGCTGTAATAAGTTGGATAAAAAAAACACAGAATGACAATAACTCGGTTTTATTGACTTTCTAGGTAAAACTTAATGACAAGCATCGTACGCAGAAAATTTAACTTAAGCATAACAACTAATTGAAAAGTAAATAATACTTGAAGTAAAGAGTATCACATATTGATGTTTGGAATGTATATATCCTGAATCTAACCTATGATTTTTATCCTGAAAATCCCTCAGGAACTGAAAAACTAAATGAACGCGAATGAAACCGTGGGGTATCCACTTGTAAAAAATACTAATGAGATTTATGTAATTGTGATTTTTCACTGACAATAGTTTGTAGTTGTGGATCAATTTTACTTGTACCAAGTATTAAAAGAGATTGTAGTAATTGAACCAGCGAATTTAGCAAGCGTATGCTCGTTCACAGCGTGTACTCGGCGATTAGTTTAGAAATAATGGCAGAAAAATTAAAACGGCTTGGTAGAAAAATTAAAATGGTTTTGGCCCTTTGTACTTACTGGGTAAACAGTATGGCCCTAAGGCTGGAAAGTTTGGAGACCCCTGAACTAAAGCAAAAATTCAAAATGGAATGAATTTTATGAAAACTACGCCAATAAATGTGTGAATATAGGCAAGTATGTCCAATATATAATGTCCAAAATATATGGAATATAGGCATTTCATAACATGACGGAAGAATTTAAACACATAGGCACATATTGAACACAATTAAATTGGAGTTTGAAATTAAAGTTTAAAATAATGACTACACGGGTTCATGGACTTGGTCTAGATGTTGTTGTGGATCAAGTTGGATAAGAAATAACAACAACAAATAATGACTTCTTGCTTTTTGTTTTAAAACTATTTTTGGTTAATTGCTTTGTCTTAAATATTTGAAAACCTGACATTGAGTGCAAAGTGGAAGAAAAAGATTCAAGTTTTAACAGAAAATAATGGTTAATTACGTTCACCATGTTCCAAAACGGTGTGTCGGATCAGAGAGGGTCTACCGGACATCTGTATTTTCCAAAGTTGTTAACTTTCCCATCTCTGAAATATCTATATATATATATATATATATATATATATATATATATATATATATATATATATATATATAAACAAATAGATGCAACATATAACGCGGATTATATGATGCTTTCTTTAGAATTTTATGTAACATTTGTGCTGAAAGAGAGGTGGAAGCTGGCATGTTTGATGTCCAGTTTCCAAAAAATTTTACACGTAGTTCCGAATGTTTCAAGGTATCTGTAGTCAGAAGGTTGTTGTGTTATGACTCACCCTCAGTGTCCGGCAGCTCGGGACACGTGTCCGCGCACGTTGCCACTGAATCACAAGTCGGCCATACCTAGACCCAAGTTCATTAACCCGTGTATTCTCATGGAAGAAGCGGAGATGGGAGGGCAAATTCTGTTGTGATGGAACACCCGTAAGTAGAAGTCTGACTTGGTTCCGTGACGCTGAAGAAGGAGGGCAGTGCCTTGCGGAAGGACTTTTAGGGGGGACTACTCCGCATTTTCGTATCGCATGGGAGAGGACCCGGAAAGCTCCACCAGATAGTCTGACTCACGAGGCAAGATGCTGAACATCCCAAACGCCATCGTGTCTCTTCGCTTTTGAAAGAATATCTACAACAAAGCCGCCAGCGGACTGAACCTCAGCCCTGATGCTCACCAGTGTCGTACGTTACCACTGAACTACGAATCGGGCATATCTAGGGTCCACGGGCGTAACGGCCCGGTTTATAGTTGTCATAATAATAATAATAATAACAATAACAACAACAAACCCCTCACTCACCGTTTATATTTGTAAATACCCGTATTTACGTATTCGATATTGTATTGAGCAAAACAGAATGGAGCTACATGTAACTAACTAACTTTATGCTTATAAATAGTCGAAAGGGGATTAAAAAAAGATAAATTACTATTTCAGTAAATAGCAATACTGAAAAAAATGTTTTATTGATACTAGCATATATGCTACTTGTAGTTAATTAAAATTTTCAATTTTAAAACGGATATGCGAGCTATCAAAAAAAAAAAAAAAAAAATCTTTTAAAGAAACAGCTACGTAAGAAATCAAAAGTATTGCATGAATGCTCGTGATTCAAATCTCTGATTTTTATTCATGATTTGATTACGATTTAAATACATTTCTTTTAAAAATTACGATTGCAATTTTGGACGATGAAGAAATAAAATAATTGCTACAGATAAAAGCATGTTGTGAAACGATAAGTGTCAATTTTGTCTGGCATAGAAACGTACATACCAACTGTGACGGTGGTGATATGCATAAATTGGATATCCGGCATATTAAGATTATACATTATTAGCTTATTTTAAATATCCTAACAGCATTTATTCAATTCAAATTTTCAATCGTTCATGGAATACTTTTTATTCATCCACTCAAGTTCAAATACATTTTTTTAACTTGTTGTGGATGACACTTGAACGTTAATACAGTTTTTTCAAATATTAATTCAGTCATTAAATTTAATTAATTAATTTTAGTTTTATATGGGACAATAAAATTTTTCTATGTTGACCTAAGTAGGAATTGACTTTTTTTTTTATTATATTACTTTTTTTTATATTAACCATATTATTAATGATAAGAGTTATATAGGGACTATACCTTTTTCAATTCCTTCTATTAGCTCACACTCTCCCTATATATATCTTGTTCCAATTTTCAATCGTTCATAAAATGCTTTTATTCATCCACTCAAGCTCAAATACATTTTTTTTTTTTTTTTTTTTGAACTTGTAGTGGATGACACTGGGTGCTAATACAATTTTTTCAAATATTGATTCATTCATTAAATTTAATAAATTAATTTTAGTTTTTTTAGATTTAAGTTGCATATATCTACCAGTAGATGGCGCCAGATAAACTTAAAAAAATGAATGAAAATTATTTATAAAGTGACTTTCTGCAATATAGTGAAAAAAAAAAAGTAGGAATTGACATTAATTTTTTTATATTACTTGTTTTTATATGAGAACATTAATTTGTTTAAGATGAAAGTTCCACAATTAACATGCGGCCTGATAGCCAATTGGCTAGTGCTATCTTAGCCTTTGCTACCATAGGCCACGTTCGAATCCTGGTGGTGGCATAGATGATTATGAGTGGTTCGGAATCCACAATTCCTGTCTAATTAGCCTAAAGTGTGTATAAAATGGCAGTATAGCGACTAACCAAACCTAGCTTTGTTGCATACAAAAAAATATAAAATATAAAAAAATATTCAGTCATTAAAAAAAAAAAATAAATAATAAATAAATAAATCTGCATTTAAAAGCTTTCTGGAGAATGAAAACGCCAGAAAAAAAATAGTCATTTGACTGATATGCTTAGTGTTGAATATTTTTGCATTAAATAATGTTTCGTCTAAAATAAATGTTGTATTCTGCATTGTTAAAAACATTAATGTGCATTGACTGAAAGCTAACTTAACTCCTTCAAGAGAAAGTTATTGAAAAGTGACATGAATTTCTATTGTACACGGGCAACCATAAATTATAATGAGGGTATAAGAAATGATATATCTAAACGCCAGCACGTCATTTCTTTTATTGCTGGTTGATAATTTCTAAGAGATCTCAACCTCAATCCATAACGGATTATTAGCCGACTTTATTTCCCTCGCATTGTGCATGTGCACGCAGATAAGTATATCGAGAGTGATCTTAGACAAAAGGGAATTCCACATCCTGAAGTTTTTATCTATCATTTAAAGAAAAGTTTTTTTTTTTCTTCTTTCTCTATCCCGTACCCTTATTGAATATAAATATATAAATTTTTTTCTTTATTATTTTTATTTTCTTATTTTTTGATGTTTTTTTTTTTTAATATAAATATTTTGATAAATTTTCAAATTGCCGTAAATTTAGTTCTGTAAACTTGGAAAAAAAAAAATATCTACTAAATAATTACATTGTTTTGGAAATTTTAAATATTTTTAAAAAAATGTTTGCGTTTTAAAAAAAGATTTGGTATGCGATTTTTTTTTTATCCGGTTAAAATATTTCAACTATGCCGGTTAAAATTAAGCCAGGGGTGGCCAACCCGATTGATCTTGTGGGCCACTTTGGAAATGCATCCTAACTTCGCGGGCCACATATAAAATTACATATCCCCATATTAGATTGAGACCTACTATAGACATTTTTTGGAGTGAAACATTGAAACAGAATGAATTATTATTTTTGTGTTTACTATTATTCATGTAAACATAGATAATATAATAATAATGATACTAAAAGAGCATTGTAAATAAATTGGCAATTAAATATAATATATACACACATATTATAATTATTAACACACACACATATATATATATATGTGTGTGTGTGTGTATGTATATATATATATATATATATATATATATAAAAACGAAATAAAATAAAATGAAATCATTAAAACATTTATTTTACTAGTGCGATATATGTTTCTCCATTCTTTCACTTAGCTTTTGCAAATCGATCTCACTTTGGGTATTTGCACATCGTAATGGATATCGCAGGTTAGCGTTCGTTGCCATCGCCAGGAGTCGAACGTGAAGCCTGTTGTACCAATGGCCAGAGCATTAGCCGATTGGACATCAGATTCCGTAAAATTCGTGAAGATTCAACATAAAAGCCACAACGAATTTTTTTTTATTATAAGTTTAAAGGTATTATTTCTTACACGAAATAAATTTTGTTCTGTATTTTGAGATCAACATGAACCTGTTGATGTTGATTAAAAATGACTAATATTAAAAAATAAATAAATAAATGTAGAGAAAATCCCAAGTTGATTGCTTTCTAATTTATTATACACATCCCCAAAATCTCAATATTGTATTTATTCAATGATAGACATCTTTTTTTTTTTTTATTTCCTTTTGAAACAATTGATTGTGAACTTAAATAAAAAAAGAAAAGTAAATAAATAAAATAAAAAAACCCAGCCCAAAACCATAACGGATTTTCACCAAGGAAATCTGAGAGCTTACTCTAAACAAAAGTGAATTCGTATACGGAAACCTCTTAATTGAGTTAATAAAAGTTGATAAGTTTCTAATTTATTGAACATCGCGAAAATCTCAATTTATATTTATTCTATGTTGGGCATCTTTTTTATTTTTTATTTTATTTTTTTTCCCCTTTTCGAAACTTAATTTATAGTGAGCTTAAATAAAAAAAGACAAACCCTGCCCAAAAACCATAACGGATTTTTCACCAAGAGCTTACTCTAAACAAAAGTGAATTCGTATCCTGAAACCTCTTGGATTGAATTAATAATAATAATAAAATAAAAAAGGCTATATTTTGACGGATGGCCTGATTTTTCTTTTTTTTTTTTTTTTATGAGGGAAACATTCCTTTTTCTTTCTTTTGTCACCAATATATTATCCAGGAGACCCATCGCTAAGGCTGGCCCAGAAACTCTGCAATCCGTGAGAATTTGCATCGTTGATCTTGAGCTATTTCACCCTGTGGGTGTAGTTTACTTTTTTTTTTTTTTCTTTCTTTTTTCCTTTCTTTCTTTCTTTTTACTCTGGCCTTTCACTTTCTTGAAGGAGTTCCTCGGATTAGTGGAAGTTTTTGCGAAACGTGGTGTAGAAATCGTTCGAATTGCTGCTGGATTTTTCCCCCAGGGTTCTAATTTGGATTAATATTAGCACTCACGTGTTCGCTGGTTTGGTAAGTGGAGAAAGTTTTTCTATTTATTGCGAAATCATTTCGGCGCTACTGACTGAGCGAATAGATACAAAATAAGTTCTTGATGTGATTAGTTTGTTTTGCAAAATTAATTAATGCACTCAAGCATCAGTTGGAAGAATATCGAGTTCTTGAATCTTTTGAATCTTTTCACGTATCGGATATGCAAATGCATAGTTTCTTTAAACCTTTAATCCATCAGTAAATTTTTTTTTTTTTTCAAATATATTTTTGTAACTGATATCGAAAATATGAATTGTTGGAATTATGATCAATAAGTTTTAATTTTCGGTATGTGGTTGTTTTATTTTGCAAAATGAACGATGCACCTTAACATCAGTTGCAGAAGTATTGAGTTTGTTGCATTTTTTTCTTGAATCAGATATGCAAACATAATTTCATAATCGGTCAGTTTTTTTTTTTTTTTTTTTTTTTTTTTTTTTTCTCCTTCCCGAATATAGTTTTCCTTAAACTAAAATTGAAAATATTCATTGACCGGAATTATGTGCAATAAATTTTTTTTTTTTTTCTGTTTGAGATTGTTTTATTTTGCAAAATGAATGATACACTCTAGCAACAGTTGGAAGAATATCGAGTTCTTGAATCTTTTGAATCTTTCACGTATCAGATATGCAAATGCATAGTTTCTTAAACTTCTTAATCCATCAGTATTTTATTTATTTTCAAATATAGATTTTATATAGATGGATGTTATTTCAAATGTACAATTGCAGAAATATTGAAATCTTACATCTTTTTTTCTTGAATCAGATATGCAAACTTGGTATCTTTAATTTTTTAATTCGTCATTTTTTTTCAAATTTAGTTCGTATTAAACTAAAATTCAAAATAATCATTGCTGGAGTTATGTTCAATAAGTTTTTTTTTATTCTTTATGTGATTATTTTATTTTGCAAAATGATACACTCTAACGTTAGTTGCAGAAATATTGATGTCTTACATTTTTCTTGAAAAATATGAAAACATGTCTGAAAACATGTCTATTATATATATATATATATATTTCTGTACTCAAAAATTAATCAAAAAATGTTGAGTTCCTGCATTTTTCAACTCCTTATCCATCAATATATGTATATATCAAATATTTGCTTTTCTTAAACTAAAATCGAAAAATTTGTTGTTATACTTACTGTACGTGATTATTTTCTTTTGCAAAATTAATGATGCACTCTGAAGATCAATTGCTGAAATATTGAGTTTTTGTATCAGATATGCAAATACATAGTTTCTTTAAGTCATTAAACCACCAGTATTTTTTTCAAATTTGATTTTCTTAAACTAAAATTGGAAATATGCATTGATTGGAATTATGATCAATAAGATTTTATTCTGTATGTGATTGTTTTTATTTTGCAAAAATATTGTATTCTTGCATCTTTTCTTAAAAAAAAAAATATGCAAATACATTTTTTTTTTTAACTCCATAATCCATCAATGTATAACTCCATATATATATATATATATATATATATATATATATATATATATATATATATATATATATATATATATATATATGAAGTTATATCTGAAATATGTTTTTCTTAAACTCGAATAAATAAATTTTTCTTCTGTATGTGTTTATTTAATTTTTTGGGTTTTATTTTTGTAGGCCCTTTATATTTTTGAGAGAGCCATAAACTAAAAAATTACATTTTAAAATTTCTACATTAATATAATAGTTTATTTTTTTCACTAATTAATATTGTGCATTTTTTACTCACAAATTTTATTAAAATACAGGCAATAACCTTCAGCTGTCTTTTTATTAATTTTTTATAATAAATATATGAAAATATTTTTAAAAACCAGCATTGTTTCCGTCTCTAAATGCTCTATTCATTCCCCCTCCCCCTGCTCGAACCGGATCTGTTCTCTCCCCACATATTGTCTGCGCAAACACCCGAGGGTGTACATCATAAAGAATAGAGCTAATGCTTCACCAACCACAGATGAGAGGGGTTATAATGGGTGGGGTGATTTTCATATCCTATAATGTTGTTGGCGCGTGTTAATTATATTTTTGCTTTAAAAGTTGACAACCACCTTACCCATATCGTTTCCATTGTAATCCCCCCTTTTTTTTTTGTGTGTGTGTGTGTGTGTGTATGAAGGCCTGTTGTTTCGATAACTACATTTAGCTTTTACTTTTCAATTTAAAACGTTGAGGGAAGTAGATAGGGGAATAAGTAACTTCTTTCTTTCTTTCTTTCTTTTTTTTTTTTTTTTTTTTTGTGGATTCCTTAAAAACGTGGGATTTAGAGTATTTTTTTTTTTTTTAATTCTGATATATATTATTAATAGAGTTTTTGCATAACGTTTTTTTTATCTGCCGGTATATTTTCTCCCTAGCGCGCATGCTCATAGGAAGCATTATTACCAGATACGCATGCGCAATTCCTATGAGCATGCGTGCTAGGGAGAAAAAATATACCGGACGATAAAAACGTTATGCAAAAACTCTCTAACCTAGGTTATAAAATTATTTAATATGACATTATTTTGAGTTACGAATTCATTTTTTAATAAAGTTTTAAAATGATTGCACTGCTTTCAATTGATAAGTATTAATTAATAAGTTGTATTGAGTCTTTTTTTATCCCAGGTGTGCCAACTCAAATGATCTTGCAGGCCACTTTGGAAATGCATCCTAACTAACTAGCCGAATATAAAATTATATATGCCCTATTAGATGTAGACGCACTATAGACATTTTTGGGAGCGAAAAATTGAAATATAATGAGTTATTATTATTGGGTTTACTATTATTCTTATATGTAAACATAGATAATATAATCGTAATGATACTAAACGCATATTGTAAATATATAACGCTAAAAATGAAATATATAAATATAAACGAAATCAAAAAAAGGAAATTATTAAAAAATATTTATTTTACTAGTGCGATATTGGTTTCTCCACTCTTTCACTCATGCCTTTCTTTATTATTAAAAGTTTGTACTACAATATGTATTATAAACTTTTAATAATAGGGGAAAAAATAATAATAACTTCATTCAAATCTTTCGACAGTCAATTTAATAAATTTATGCTTTTGTTTTTTATTTAGTAATAAGCAAAAATAGAAATTTGAAAAACTGCAATAACAAAACAGTACGTATAAACTTTTTTAATAATAAGAGGAAAAAAAAAATAGCTTGTTTTGTTAAATTTATGCTTTTTTTTTTTTTTTTTTTTTTACATTTAGTAATAGGCATAAATTGAAATGTGAAAGGGAATTAAATTCATTCAATTGTACTATTTATCTATCTATCTATTTATTTTGCAAAATACAAAAGAAGAAATAGTTTAAAAAATTAACAGAAGAAAATAAATAAAATAACAAACAGTATATTTATATAAACCTTTAATAATAAGGAAGAAACAAAAATAGCTTGTTCATTCAGATCTCTCGACAGTCAATTCAATAAATTTATGCTGTTTGTTTAAATAGTTAAAAGAAATAAATATAAAATTATTTTTCTTCTTCTTAAAAAAAGAAGAAGAAACGAAGTTTTAAAAATATGATAAAAATTCATTATTAGAATCCTAGGAAAAAATGTGCAAAATCAATAATAAATGTGTTGTAAAATAATCCAGTATATAAATATTTGAATAAAATAAAAAAAATTATTCAATTGTACTATCTAACTATTTTATTTTTGCAAAATACAAAAGAAGAAATAGTTTAACAAGTTAACAAAAAAAAAATAATAAAATAAAATAACAAACAGTATATGCAGACTTTTAATAATAAGAAAGAAAAAATAAAAATGGCTTGTTCATTCAGTTCTCTCGACAATCAATTCAATAAATCTATGCTGTTTGTTTAAATTATTAAAAAATAAATATAAAATTCTTTAAAAAAAAAAGTAGAATAAACGAAGTTTTAAAAAAAAATTATAAAAGTTTATTTATATTAGAATTGTAAAGTAAAAAATATGCCAAATCAATAATAAATATGTTGTAAAAATAATCCAGTATATAAATATTTGAATAAAATAAAAAATTATTCAATTGTACTATCTAACTATCTATTTATTTTGCAACATACGAAAGAACAAATAATTTAACAAGCTGATAAAAGAAAAAGGAAAATAACAAACGGTATGTATAAACTTTTAATAATAAGGAATGGGAGGGGAAAAAAAAAATAGCTTGTTCATTCAGATATCTCGATAGTCAATTCAATAAATGTTGTTTGCTTAAATTGTTAAAAAATAAATATAAAATTCCTTATTTTTTTTTTAAAAAAGAAGGAAAATTAAACGAAGTTTTAAAAATGAGAAACATTTCTTGTTATTAGAATTGTAAGGGGAAAAAAATATGCAAAATCAATAATAAATGTGTTGTAAAAATAATCCAGTATATAAATATTTCAATTAAAACTGTTATCGATATAAAAAAATATATCGATTGTAGAAATATCGTTTTTTTGTCCCCCATTGGCCATTGAATGGGATGACGTCAGGTCTCGTGTCAGAAGAAAAAACCCGCGCGCACGGTTGACTCTACTGTGATTTGCTCGTGACGAGAAAAAATGGGGAATTCGTCGAAAAGTAGAGTCAGAAAGCTGCTTGCATCGTTGTAGAGCAGGTGGTGGAGATACCAGTTCAGTTAGCTTGATGATGATATTCGAGTTTGCTTTTTTTCTGCATTGTTCTTTTTTTTTTTCTTTTTCTTTTTCTCTGAGATGTTCTGACATCAGGTCAGATAACAGTCTGTTGTTAATGTTTCGATTGTGCTTTCTTTTTCTTCTCTCTTTTTACAGCCTTTTCTTTTTTTTTTTTTTTTTTTTTATCCAAAAGTAGAATGCAGTGGACTGTAATCTTCGACAATCCAGAACTGTTTCATTTTTTTTTTATTCTTCCTATGCCTTTTTAAGACTTTTATTTTTTACTTGTATGATTTAGTTTAAAAAAAAAAAAAAAAAAAAAAAACATTTCACGTTAGTCTTACAAATGGATAGCAAAAAGAGAAATATAGTGGACTTTTCATTTTTACTTTTTATCTTTATCATAATTTTTTTTTCAAACTTCATTCCTATTAACTTTCAATTATAATAGCCTTCAACTTGAAAATAACAATTAAAAAGCATCATTCATTTTGGTGATAGGTATTTTTATGTTTTTGTGAAGCCCAAAATTTAATAGGCTGAATTATTACCTGAATGAAAACACATAATTAAAATTGTATACCACCTTTCCTTAAAATTGTATACCGCCTTCCGCCTTAAAATTGTATACCGCCTTCCGCCTTAAAATTGTATACCTCTTGGCCTCTTTTTTGTCAAAGGTTAACCATTGAAATATTCCAAATTGAGCTATCATGAAAATAATAGAAATTTCAAATTGAGGTTTGCTTTTTTCGTAATATATCACAATTAAAAAAAAAAAAAAAATGGCTAATATACATCTGAAAAGGTTCAAAGCTAATTTAGAAAAATGTATGATCTTTTTATAGTACAAGAATTGAATATAATCTTATCTGATATAGTAAAACTGATAAAGAAATTTATATCCTTAATTGATTTTAGCTTGAAATGCGTTGAAATTGCTTAATTACAAACTATTAATGAAATTTTATTATTAATGACTTTTTATTAATTTTGTTAACAAATAACAACACAATTTTGTCAAATAACAAGAACAATAAAATAATTACAGCCCGACTCATAGCTTAGTGGCTACGCGCGCCGCTGGTAAACATGAGGGGGGAAGATTCCATCCGCTGGCAACTTTGTTGTAGACACTGTTTCAAAACATGAGGTGACTCGATGGTGTTTGGCTAGTGAATCTGTCTACCTGGTGGGAGTTTTTTCCCCTACGATACTCAAATGCGGGGTAGTTTCCCATAAAAGACTTCCCGGAAGGCACAGCCCTCCTTCAACGTCACGGAGTCCAGTCAGACGAATCAATCAATCATCACGTCTACTGGTGCTCCATCACAACAGAAGCCTTCCATGAGGCCACACCTGTTCATGTTGTTGTCTACCATCTGGGATAAGAAACAACAGCAAATAATAACACGATGGGAAATTGATATGATAAATGTTAAAAACATAAATATCATAAATGCTTATGAACTCGAAAACCCACTTTTCCCCAGTATCTGAAAACTAAGAACTTTTAAATTTCACGAAGAAAATTTTTGAAGAGCTTTAAAGAGGTTATATACTACAGTGCATTCAATAATTTTTGCTACTACTATTTTGTAAAAACACCTTCTGTAGCGGCATTTAGGGGGTATTCGCACCATTCTATTCAAAAGGATTTTCGCATCTGCGCATTTAACATGTGCATCCCCGGCGTAGAGTCGGTAATTTTCCGTTTGGCTTCCCTTTGATGTGTTTTGCACCGAACGCTTCCAGTTCGGAAACTTGAGTTATCAATCATCACGCTTCAAGTCCATATCAACATATGAGCTTACGTCAAGCTTATAAACTTACAGCTTATAATCAGATACAAATCTGTGATGATTATCAGTATTTTTGCTTGCGATAAAAGTCTATTATTAGCATGACTTAAATGTCTAAAAAAAAAAAATTAAAAACAACAACAACAACTTGTTTGTAAAAATGAACAGACATTGTAATTAAATTTAATGGATATATTTTTTTTTGTAAAAGGTACATTATCATCATCATCGGCTCAACAGCTCCATGTTGGACCAAGGTCGTTTGCTACTGGCAGATTTTGAGACAGGAGTTGTTTTCTTTTTATGGGGAAGGGTTGCCAATACTACACCTTACAGTCATATTAGACCGGTATCTACGGTTTAAAATGGATTCCGGACCACTACAAACATCCTTGGCACCGCCGGGAGTCGAACCCAAAACTTGTGTCGCCGTTTGTAAAATTAGCACTACAAATTTATTTTACCCTGAGTTAGGTTTTCCCTCCCATTGATGTTTTTTGTGTGTGTGTGTGTGAAAAAAAAATGAAAAATATTATTTTCAATGTAGATTCCTGCACTATGTAGAGATGTTTTCTTTTACGGGGTAGGGTTGTCAATCTAACGCTCTACAGTCATATTAGACCGCGACCTATTTTTTAAAATGGTTTTAGTACCACTACAAACATCCATGGCACCGCTGAGACTCGAACCCTGTGGCACCGAGCGCCAGAGTGCTTGTTATTCGACAAACAGGCCCCGCACATTATTATGACTTAATACAACATCTGCAACAATCATTAAAAACTAAAAAAAAAAAGTAAACGGTGACCAAATAAATATCTTCTAAATTATGATATTTCCATAAATTTCATTTTCTTTATATTATTAGAATATAAAAATACAATAGATAAATCTTTTGTATCATAAAAGTACATTATTTTCTGTTTTATGTCATCAACATTTATTTATTTAAAAATAATAATAATAAACTTTCGGGATGTGCGTAAAAATACGTAACCTTTCGTTTGTTTTTTAATATGTCAAAGTTTGCTTGTTAATATATAAACAAATGATTCACGATATCGAATTGAACTTTAATAACTGCGATTAAATGAGGCTGTTTTTCCTTTTAAAAATAGCCTCTTTAAAAATGAATATAGCCGTCGATATTAAAATATAATAATAAAAGAGTATCGTTTTACGTTTCTCGATAACATCTAATAATGATGTTGATAATAATGTTAATAATTCGCTTTTATACTTTTTTTTTTTTTTTTTTCTTTTAAACTTTAAAGGTAAATTATTTTGCTTTTCATTTCCTATTGAAATGTAATTACCTTCTTTTTTTTGTTTATTGAATTTTAAAAATAAATAAATAGCTGTTTTAATTCTTTTTAAAATTTTATTTTAATATAAGGCGGAAGTGTTGATTTTAACATAAAGCTATTTTTATTAATCTCTATTTTTTTTTTTTTTTTTTTTTTTTTTTAAATCTTTAGTATATACAATGATTTAAGGGGAAGGGCTATTTATTTTAAGGGGGAAATCCTACAGTTAATACTGATGGTTTTTAAAAGGTCATTTTTTAAAATAATTTTGTAAACTTCACAAAATTATTCCTGGTTCCTAAACTTCATTAATATTTAGGGCAATTTTTAATTTTCTCTGCTAATCGTTTGCTTCCGCCCGACTCGAGGCTGAGTGGCAAAGGGTGATCATGAGGGTTGAGGCATGAGGGCTGTTCCATCCGCTGGCTGCTTCGTTGTAGACACTGTTTCAAAAAACGAGGAGACTGGATGGCGTTGGTGATGTTCAGCATCTTGCCTCATTACCTTGTAGGAGTTTTTCCACATTTTTCTCCCATACGATACGCAAATGCGGGGTAGTTCCTCTAAAATCTTCCCGGAAGGCACTGCCCTCCTTCAGCGTCAAGGAGCGAAATCAGACTTCTACCTACGGGTGTTCCATTTCAATAGAAGGTGCCCCCTTTCCTTCCATGAGACTACGCGGGTTCATGGACTTTATCTAGATGTTGCTGTTTATCAAGTGTGATAAGAAATAAGATAAATACCCTTTGCTTCCATTACGCAAAATAAGTTTTAAAATGACATTGTTACTGTGAAGAAATTCTGGTAAAATTGAAATCATAAAATTTGAATCATATTTTGATGCTTCATATATTGATTCATTACTTATTTATTTTTTTTTTTTTCTTCAAATCATGTTTTGACGCTTTGTATTTTGATTCATTATTTATTAAATTTCTTTCCCTTCAAATCATAAAACTTGTATTATATTTTTTGACGCTTTGTATTTTGATTTATTATTTAATTTTTTTTTTCTTCTTTCAAATCATAAAAATTTTATTTTTTGACGCTTTGTATTTTTAATTCATTATTTAATTTTTTTTTCCTTCAAATCATAAAACATGTATCATATTTTGACGCTTTGTATTTTGATTTATTATTTATTTTATTTTTTTTTTCTTCAAATCGTAAAATTTTATTTTTGGACGATTCGTATTTTGATTCATTATTTATTTATTTTTTTCTTCTATTCAATAAAATAATATCCTAATTATTAATTTATTTATATGAAAAATTTATTTTAATTGCACATTAGTTTATTGGTAAAAAAAACTTCGAATTTGTATCTTGTCTTTACCTCTTTGTTACGTAGTGATGTCATCTTCTAATATTTTTAGATTGACACATTATACTACATGTTTATATTACAATACCTTTCTTTTAATATTATGAATAAATAAATTTAACCATTCTGATTAACATTGTAATGATAATTTTCAAATATTTAAATTATTTTTGGATGAATTTCAACCAACAGTACGCCAAAAGATGGCTGAGAATATTTCTTCGAATCGTATTAAAACGAAATGTAGTGTCGTGTCTGTCCTTTTTGTCAGCTTCCCAGAATGTTTACGAAATTTTACTGGACGAAAACTCATTTCGCTTTTGTTTTGCACATCTGCGAACTTGAAAAGAAATTTTTTATTTTTATTTTTATTTTAGAATGTTGTTTTGAATTTCTTCGTAGTCCAACAGTATAGTGTAAACTAAGATGAAAAGATTTATTCTCTGTTTACATAATTTTTTTTCGTGTTTACAAGTGTTTTTTCGATTTAATAATCGTCTGGTTTGCGAGCGCTCTATTTAAATCGTCTGTTTATTTTAATGTGATAACTATTGTTCACTGATATATCTTTGGGATGATAATTTTATAAATTAAACTCATATTTAATTAATTAATTTTAATTGTTAAAAAATAAGTATAATTCACAAAAAGTTAAAATTCCAATTAATTTATTAAAAAAATTATGAATTCTATTTGTCGAAATGGCTATAATTTTTACGTATTTAGAAGATTCAACAATTTTCTAATATTTGTACAGTATTAAAAACTAAAGCTGCTATGACAACAATGAATATGCATTTCTATTCTAATCAATATAGTCAAAATATTCATCAATAACTACTTTGAATAGATTGTTCTAGATAGATATGGTCAACATATTTAATGCTGATTCAATCTATTTAGTATTTATTCATTATTGTCTTTCAATTGCGAGATAGCCCCATGGTGGACCAAGCCCTTTTGACAGATTCCAAAACATGAGATGCTGTTTTTTTTTTGTTGTTGTTGTTGTTTTTTTACGGGGTAAGGTTATTAGCCTACAACCAACGCTTTTCAGTCGTATTAGACCGAGACCTATGATTTAAAGAACAATTACAAAAATTCATGGCACCACCAGGGCTCAAATCCGAAAACTGTGATAACGAGCGGTAGTCACTCGGCCACCAGGCCCCTTAGTATAGCCAACTGCTCAATGGAAATCCAGCTCTAACTCTTCTTTGGACAAACAGCAAAAGCCACTCAAAATTAGCATACTATGCCTCCCCTTTCCTTTCCAACGACTTTTGCTGCAGACGATAGAATACGTACAGCAAGCACAATACGGAGGGTCGAGAGCAAAGGGAGGGAGGTTCTTCCATTTAGCTCACCTGTCCTTTGACATTCTTATGTGAACCACGCCATAGAAAGGAATACGAAGAATGGGCTTTGTGAAGAGGGGACCAAACGATTTGAGGAAGAAAACGCGATTCTTTTGCAGATTCCCCCCTTGCGAGGGGGCACTTCCGGTTGAAGCCTCACCACCTGTCGCTCTCCCTTTGCAGACATTTTTCTCATTTCGTAGCTGCCTGTGACCTTGATTTGTTCGGTTGGTGCGCGAGGAATCTTTTTATCGTTTGGCGTTCGGGAAAAATGTGGGAACGGTTGCAGTGAAAGGAAGTGCCCGTGTGTTCCGCCGACCCCTTTTGGAATAATATCCGTCCTCTCTAGGATACCTAGATCGTCTGGAATCTTTCTACAGGTAGGTTGGTTGCAGCTTTGGAGAGTTGTTTTTCGTTCCGGAAGATAATGAGTTTGTGGTGATGGTTGAATAAGTCCTATGCAGAGTGATTTTGTGGTAAATCGCGCAGCTAGTTTGTATATAATGTGGAATATACGATGTTAATGTCGTGTTTTGTTTGTCGATTTACATTTTCTTCCCACTCAGTTTTTGTTGACAGAATTAGAATGGGATGGAATTGGATTTAAAGGATGGCTTGCATGAAATATATATTAATAGGTTTGTTCTTTTAGCCTATTAATATATATTTTGTCCAGTTCCTTGCATTGAATATTGTAATTTTATTTTGTGATACGCCATATTTTTAGTTGATTTTTGTGACCAATGAAAGATAAGTTGGTAGATATTGGATTGCAGCTTTGGGTAGTTGTTTTCATTCCGAAGATAATGAATTTTTGGTGATGAAAAAGTTGGATATGGGTATGATATATGGGTTGAATGAGTATAATATTATGGTTGAATAAGTCCACTGCTGAGTAATTTTTATGGTACATCGCACAGCTAATTTTTGTATAACTTGTGGAATATGTGAGGTTAATGCTGACAAATTATCATATTTTGTTTATCGATTTACATTTTCTTCTAACTCATTTTTTGTTGACATAAATATACTTATAAGGATGGCTTACGAAAGATATATTAATAGATTTGTTTTTTTAACCTATTAATATACATTTTGTCCAGTTCCTTGCATTGAATATTATAATTTTTTTTCATGATATGCCATATCTTTAGTTGATTTTTGTGACTAGTGAATGTTAGGTAGGTCGGTAGATCTGGATTGCGGCTTTGTATAGTAGTTTTTCTTTCTGAAGATAATGAATTTGTGGTGATGATGGTTGAATAAGTCCGCGGAGTGATTTTTGTGGTAAATCGCACTGCTAATTTGTATAACTTGTGGAATATGTCAGGTTAATGCTGACAGATTATCGTGTTTTGTGTATCGATTTACATTTTCTTCTAACTCATTTTTGTTGACAGAAATATACTTATAAGGATGGCTTACGAAATATATATTAATAGATTTGTTCTTTTAACCGATTAATATACATTTTGTCCAGTTCCTTGTATTGAATATTATTAATTTTATTTTATGATATGCCAAATCTTTACTTGATTTTTGTGACCAATGAAGGTAGTTATGACTCAATTCTTGTTGATCTAAACATACGTAAAGGATGGTTTGCGAACATACATAAAACATACATTGTCCGTTTCTTATATTGAATATTGTTAATTTATTTTTCTATAAATCCTCGAATGCTTATATTGAATTGATTCGGCAGGATTTAGAATTCATTTTATAATATTTTTTAAAAATATATAAAAACTTTATTTTTATAAAACTTATATTTTGAATATCGTTCATTTAAAAGAAAATCAGCAACAACAACAAAAACGTTTCCCTGTTATTGTAAAGGGGGAAAAATAAAATCTTTTAAATCTTTAGAATATTTTTACCTTATTATAGATAACATCTTAAAATGAAATCATCGCATTCTCACCAAACTATTCTCAATTTTCAAGCGGAACCCCCACCAATTATATACTGCTCGGTTTTTTATTTTTAAATAGATATTTTACTTTTCTTTTTATTTTAAAGGTAACATTTTATCATTTTTACATCGATTCATTTTAATAGCCTATTATTAGTTAAAAATCTAATTTTTGAAAAGGTTGCTATTCGTGTTTTGCCATTTTTGATTTAAGTGAAAAAAAAATATTTAACAAGCGATTAAATATTTGGCGATCAGGGTAAAGTTCTTTCCAGTATAAAAGCAAAATTTGTAACAAAACAAACAAAATCGATATCTTTTTGATAATAGAAGTATTATAGTTAATATTCATTATTATTTCGTTTTTATAGTTTTGAATTCTTTTAAAATTCCAAATTGATTTTTAATGATTAAAAATTATTATGTAGAAGTCTGTAATTTTTATGCGATTCCTTTTAAACTTTGAACTAAATGGCTCTTTTATTATGATTGAATTTCCAGTTTATAAATAATAGTTATATGAGTATATTATATATTTAATTATTTTCCATTCGTTGTTGCATTTCTATGTAATATTTTTTTGGTGGAAAAAACATGTTTAAAGTTTATATATTTATGTACACTATGTACACGATGTGCGATACATTATGTACACACTGCACGATACAATATACGATATTATGTACACACTGCACGATACATTATGTACAATATACACACACTGTATATTATGTACACACTGAACGATACATTATGTACACACTGAACGATACATTATGTACACGCTGTACAATATACGTATTATGTACAAGCTTATGCTACAATATACGCTATATTACATGAATTTTAAAGATTTGTAGCGCTATTGTAAATTTAAATTTAAAAAAAAATTAATGCATTTAAAAAATTAATGCATTTTTTTGTTTATTTTCCCCCGTCTAATTATAATTGGCAAATTAAATAAATTGGAAAATTATAATTGGCATATTTAGTATTGGTGAAAAATTAAGACTTTTTATATTTTTATTAGTAATGGCTTATTTAATTGGTAATTCTTGTTTTTTGAGGTGGTATTATGTAATTGCGTTTAGATACTAAAAGTTATTTTTAGTGATAGGAAGATTTTTTATTTATTTATTTTTTTTTAAAATCTATTTGTGAATCATGCTGTCCATTTCTTATTGAGAAGCTCTGGGAGCCTTATTTTGTTATTTCTTCAACCAAAAGGGTTGTTGAGTTTGACCACCACAAGGGAGAGCGATGACCTTTCAACAGAAGAAAACTGGCTACCATCCACCAGGTGACACCGGTTGGATTTTGAACCAGTTTTTTTCTTTTCCGTAGTGGCGCCGCGAAACCTGGCCGGGCACTCATTCACCTTGGCTAGTGGTGGCTTCTTCCCTGGTTGCGTCACACACACACACAATAGTCGTTTGGCGCTAAAGTCGTTTGCTCTTTTTTTTTTTTTGATCCACTGCATGATATTACCGTTCTTGTTGATCGTCAGGATGATTTTTTTATTTTTTATAAATAATCTTATCTGATGCTACTTTTGCCCTTAGAGTTTATTTTGCAGGTTTCAGTTTGTGTATTTTGTATTGACTTGTTTATTTTTTTTATTTTTTCGTTTGATGTTTTATTAATGACCGTATTTTTTTTTCGGGGCACTTTTTGATGTCCAAGGTATTCGGGTGTCATTAATTAACCATGTCTTCATTTTTAGAACTAATAATTTATCTAAGAAAATGACAAGCGTTGTGCACATTTTTTTTTTTTTTTTTTTGTCCAGTTAAATAAAATTCCAAGAAATCTCAGATAATTAATACTAACAATATTTTTGTATTAAAAAGACAGAGAGAAAAAAAAAAAATAGACTCGTGAGAAAAATAATAAGAATTTATATAGGATGAAGGGGGGAAAGATTTTTTTACTTCGTATCCTTTAATCAAAAGATGAAATCTTATAAATGTAAATGTTATCACACAAATTAAATTTTTGTTTTTGTTTTTCAAGTTCAAAACTATTTTCTTCGTGACTATAAAAGTTTTAAATTTCTTATAGTTAATTGATATACTCATATATAAAATTCTGTTAACAAAAGATGGATAATTCCTAATTTCATACAACTTTTTAATTAATGAAGTCTTAGAGGTTTGCATGGACCTTTTTAAAAATAAAAGTATATATATATGGATATAATATAAGTTCAACCAATCACATGGTTTTAGATTCTGTACTGTCTTACCGTAGCATTTGGGCAGCATTAAACTCCTTCTAATATAAATGTAAGAAAGGTATGTAAGGAATGGAATAGCTTACAATTATCATATAGCCTACAATTCTGCCTAAAAAGTTTTTTTTTTTTTTTTTTAAACAAAAGAATAAGGAATTTTGTTTACATACAAGCAAAGTGTATTGAAAAACAAATATGTTATGACGAAAAATTCCATGTTTGCTTTTTCTAAAAGTTTATTAAACTAAATTACACAACTAGAGTTGGAATAAAATTTGATTAGTATTCGATTATTAAATTCTATGTTAACTGACACGTGATCCATTATAATGCTAATAAATGTCTACAAAAAACCCTTGTTGACTTTTCGAAATAGGACAGAAATTTTCTAGTTTTGCCTTTGTAATCTTTCTTCATGGTACTTAAAAAGTCCATTCTTTAAAAAAATATTTGTGTAAAATTCAACACAGGAAATTATTGCTTTTTTTTTTTTTTTTTTTTTTTTTAATATTTGAAAAAATTCCAATAATTTCAGCTTTTAAAGTTGGAAAAAATTTTTTTGCAAAAATATTTTTCGCCTGCAATGAAAATATTGTGGCTTATATGAAATAAGTGCTAATAAACCTTAAAATTAAAATTATAGTTTATAATATTAAAAGTTTTTTCTTAATACGCGAATCGTAAAATTTGTTTGTTTGTAACCGCCAATAACGACACGGAAGTGATGTTATGTCTTGACGTTTGTTAATGTTGTGTCTGGTTTCCCGGCATGTGATACATTGCGTTAAAAGTATTATTTTGAAATATAGATTAATACAGGCGGTTAGCATGACATCTTTTTTATATCCATTTTCTGATTATTATTTTCATTGAAATTCAAAAGTCCACACTGCATATGATACACTACTTATCATAATAATACTATCTTCAACACCATTCAATGATCAAATAATATCGTCGTGGTCAATTATGTTTTGACGCGAAGACTGATTATATTATGACTCCAGTAGATAGCAAAAAAAAAAAAAAATAGTCGCTTTTTTGTACAGAAAATTTCATGTCACTATTTCAAACATATGTCATGCTCCGAAAATATGTCTTATCTTTTCATATTGTTTAACTTGAACATTGTTCACTTCTCCATATCTAAAATAAACATGCTTACAAAGTTTATATAATTTTTGTATGCAATGGTTAAAAAAAACAGTATGTTGCAATTTTGTTGGAAAGGTATGTTATATGGCGAGGGGAAGGGAAGGAGGTCTAATGTGTTCTATTCACAAATTTCGAAAAATCAATGTGTTTAGTTCAGAAATGGTACTTAAATTGTGATTATTACTTTGGTTCATGTCAAAAGCGCTCTTATAAAAACAAGCTGTTTAATTAATGCATCTATCCTACACAGTTTTCATAATCCAACATTAATTTTTTTATTGCAATTCAGAATTTTGAGGTAGAGAAAAATTTCGAAAATTCGATGTGTTGTGTAGTTCAGAAATGTTCAATGATGGCACATAAATTGGGAATATTCTTTTTTGGTACATATCAAAAGTGCTTTTATAAAAACAAGCTGTTTAATTCATTCATCTATCCTGAGCAGTTTTTATAATCCAACACGATTTTTTTATTACAATACAGAATTATGTAATAGAGAAAAATGAACTTTTATGGGGGTTTTTCTTTCAATTCCTTCTATTAGCTCACACTCTCCATATATATATCTCGTTCAAATTTTCAATCTTTCACAAAATACTTTTTATTCCCCCACTCAAGTTCAAATACATTTTTTGGAACTTGTAGTGGATGACACTGGATGTTAATACAGTTTTTTCAAATATTAATTCATTAATTAAATTGATTAATTAATTTTAGGTTTTTTAGATTTAAATTGCATGTATCTACCGATAGATGGCACCAGATAAACTTAAAAAAGGAATGAACATTATTTATAAAAGGACATCCTGATAATGAGAAAAAAAAAGAAGAAGGAATTGATGCTTAAAATTTTTTTATATATATTACTTGTTCATGCTTATTTTTTAAAAAAATTTAGATTGACTTATTACTAGAAGTGAATTTAGATAGATTTAGATAGACATAAATATTACTATTATAAGATAGATTAGAATTTAGATTGACATAAATATTACTATTATAAGACAGATTAGATGTAGATAGGAATTTAGATTGACATAAATATTACTATTATAAGATAGATTAGAATTTAGTTGAGATGGATTGACATAAATATTACTGTTATAATAAAATGATTGACAAAATAATTTATATCTCCCTTTTGCCTTTAAAATGTACAACAAACAAAGATTCTTTTGTTAATTTTTAAATACAAGGGGGATATAAATATTACTATAATAAATGACAAAATAATTTTATATCTCGCTTTTACCTTAAAATGTACAACAAACAAAGATCAATTTTTACAAGGGGGTAAGCAACCCCTCTCACACTTAGAGCGTCGTTAACGACCAAACGATTATTCGCAAATTATCAGCCTTAACCCTTTTTTGGCTTCGAATGATTGCGGTCGAAATTAGAGGCGACAACCCCCTCTGCTGAAGATGGGGTTGTTCATTTTTTTTTTTTTTTTTTTTTTTTAATCGGGCCGTAACGCCGCTCGATAATTAAATAAGGCCCTTTCTTAATAATTGCGAGGAATTTAGCTTGTCTATACCGTTTGTGGTTGGGAAAATTTTAATTAGAGCACCTCTCTTGCTTTCGAATTGGAAAGTTTCTTTTCTTTTTGCGAATTATGTCGGATAGATTATTTATTTGTCACGCTTTTATGCGTTCCTATTAAAAGTTGTGTTTCTGTACTTGACAAAAACTAATTCAATTCTTAAATTAATTTGAGTTGCAGGCATATATACTACTGTGCCCAAAAGTAAGATCAATAGGTTTTTTTTTTCTTTCAAAAACTCTTTATTTATTCTTCCAAATTTATTTCATCGCCCTCCGGACACAATGCCACTATGCCAACTTTTTTTCCAATCCTCAATGCATGCTAAGAAGTCATCGCCAGGGATGGCCTTCAAAGCGCGCGGTGATTCACGTTGAATCTCTTCAATCGACTCGAAACGGTGTCCCTGGAGGGGTCTTTTGAGTTTAGGGAATAGCCAGAAGTCGTACGGTGTGTATACGAGGGTTGTGGAACGATATGGGTTTCATATTTTGACGAGAAAGTCACGAAGCATCAATGCAGTGTGAGCTGGCGCATTCGGTGTTTTCGGTACCAATCGATATTTGACGCGTAATTAACGCGTTCGTTTGTAGATAATTATTAATGATTATTTTATTTATTTATTTATTATTTATTAATTAAAATTGAATTTACGAAAATGTAGTTTAAATTTTGAAAAAAAAATTGTTTTTAAGTAGAAAACAATAGTTTAAATTGTATTGATAACAGTAAGATATAGTGAATTATTTTTGAATGTTATTTATCAAAATTTTTAACTATGATGAAATTTAGTTAGACTTTGAGTTATTAGTATATACTAACATAAAATTATTTATTTTAGATTTTAATTACCAAAATTTAGTGTTATTCAAATATTTTTGCCTCATTTTATGGTCTGTTGCGTGTGTTTTTACCCGTAAAATATATGGGCATCGTTTAAAGAAGTGTGGGTCAGTGATGTCCTGGACCACTTTTAACATATTTTATTGTTTAATTTTTTTTTATTCAAATTACTTTCACGAGTTATTCTTATTGGCTGATTGAATTTCTGTCGGTGCTTTTTTATTATTAAACTGTATGTTTTTTATAAAATAGTTAGGAGTGCTGTAGATTTATTTATTTTTTATTTAATAATTTTTATATAATTTTTAATTACTTTTCCTGTGTATCGCCCAACCGATCAATTTTTATTATTATTATTTTTCATTTTTTTTTTTTTTTAAATTCTGTTTTGATATAGTGATGTTTGATGTAAAATTTTTAATGCTTCTGCGTTTAGTGTACGTTTAACTAACTGTTATTCGGTATCTAATTCATCTATACATAAAATATGAAACATATATAGTTATTTTGTTTATGCAATGTCACTTCATTATTGACATGAGAAAATTATGATTAATAGACCCAAGTCAAGTATTTAATAAAAGAAGCTTACGTGGCGCCATCTATGAACTCGATTAGAAATATATGCATAATTTTTTTGACATGCTGGATTTTGCTATATTAGTGTCGAATATTGTTCACCACTAATATTGCGTGTTTTACGTCATTTAATATACGTCATGAGAGGTATACTAATTTATATTATTTAAGAAATAAATAAAAAAAGCCTTTCCAGAGAACTTAGAGAATCTAGTCGTTTTTGTTACACATGAGGGAATTTGGAAAACATGCAGCTATTTCGATCATGGTAATGCACATAACTGTGGGGCCTTATGGAAGATTGGCTAGCTCTCGGTACCACAGGTTTCGAGTTTGAGTCCCGGCTGTTCCATGGTTGTTTGTAGTGGTTCAGAATTCACTTTAAACCGTAGGTCCCTGTCTAATAGGATCTTAGAATTGTGTTGAATGTAGTGTTACTCGTGTCCATAGCATATCTTCAAGCTACAAATGCCCCTGGGTAGTGCTAAATGAGTAACAGTGCTGCAGCCCTTACTTCTGGCATGAAGATTAACTGTCTCTGTATAGCATTACAGCAACAAAATGCATGACTAAGGTACATTTACCTTTATAATAAATCATCTTTATTACTCATTTATCTTTACAATAAACGTTATACCTTTTATATACGTACACACTTTAATTAAATCTCCATGTAATAAATTTTTTTTTGCATGCACTTTACTTTTTACAAATAAAGACTACAAACATTTACATGCAATAATTTATCTTTATGTTGAAATTTACAAGAAATCCTCGTATAACACAAAGTATCACACGATATTTACAAAAGTAAACAACAGACAACGAATAACAAAATTTTAAGAATGTCAAAGAAATGATGAAATTAAGAAGAATTCGATGGAATATAAAATAAATAAATTAATAAATACAAATAAAAGACAGCGAAATCTTGCGTGATGAGAATTCCGCTATTTGGGACTTCAACCAGTCCGACTCTGATGGTATTAACATTTCCCTGTCAGCAAGACATTGTGAAGCAAGCCATGTCTTCAGATTGAAGGATGCAAGGTCGGGACTGCAAGAGAAATAGTGATCAGTTTGCATCGAAAATTTTGAATCATATTGGACATTGTAGGCCATTATTAATAGAGGACTGTTAAAGTATACCATTATCGTTGAATTTTTAAGCATTATGTTATATTATGCGTGGAGAAAGCAAATTACCTCTCCACTCATGTAGCAGAATTTTACATTACGAGATCTATTGTAACTCATTGTCACACGAGAAGCATATGAAAGTAAAAATTGATGATTACGTGTTTGTCATGTGTGTATACAAAAAGTAGATTTCTTCTATTCCTCAAATGTGGTTTGACCATTGATAATTTAATTGGCTGACGCTCTGGCTTTGGGTTTCAGGTTTCAGTTTCGAATCCTGGTGGTGGCATGGATGTTTGTGAGTGGTTTGTAATCCACTTTAAAATGTAGGTCCTTTAATTAGCCTAAAATGTGCACAAAATGATCGTAGAGCGACAAACCAAACCAAATGCGGTTTGACCATTGAGAATTTATAAAGAATTGATCCTCATTTTTTAAATGTGCGCGGTGTGTAGTCTAATGGTTTTTTTTACTTTTAGATGTACACGAGGGAAAGGTAAAAAACTGTAAAAAAAGGTATTAAATGCAAGGTCTAGAATCATATATTGTAAATGGAATTGAATTTAAAATGGTTTGTAAAAAATTACAATTATAGGTAATGAGTTTAAAGTATATGAGGAGGAAAAAAAAATGCATAATAATGTTTTCAAAAGAATGTTAACATTTTAAATAATGTGTTCAAAATCGTTACTGCGACGACACTAAATTTTAAATTGCATTAATCACTCTGCGCGCGTTTATTTAACTAACTATAGTCCGACTTGACCACCGTTTGTATAACAACCCAGTGGTCAAGTCGGACTGATTCAAACAGAGCGGTTTAATAAGAAAGAAAGATATTTTCGGAGTTTTTTTTTTATAGCTACAATAAAATGCTTATCTATCCAAAAAGGTATTCAAACTAGCATAGTAATATATTTAACATGATAAATTAATGCTTTTTAAATGTTTTTTAACAACAGTAAAATGCTTGCCTATAAGGTGCTCAATTACCAACCGGTGCTCAACCTCAATACCTGCTATACCTCAATACCAACAGGTGCTCAAACTGACATAGTAATATATTTAACATGATAAATTAATACTTTTGAAATGTTTTTTAACTACAGTAAAATGTTTATCTATCCACACAATAAGTGCTCGTGCTAGCATAGTAATATATTTAGCATGGTAAATTAATGGCACTGAAACGATTATTAAAAACTCTTAAGTTACTCTATAATTTACTTAATTATAATGTTTTATTTGCTTAGAGTAATACAGTATGATTAAGTAAATGATAGGGTAACTTATGAGTTTATAAATACCATATCAAAAACATTTATAAAAACTCTTTGGATCAATTACCGTTCTTCACAAAAATCGATCACAAAGTATTTTCAAATTGTGTTTATGATTTCTAAACCCTCCTTCTAATCCTGAGTGTTCTTTTTTCTTCAGGCCCTCCCCGCTGCCAAGATTAGCTCCCCGTGGATCTCTGCGGTGCCCCCCGCGGGCCCCCTTCCCGTGGCCCCTCCAGCCCCCTCCCGACCTCAATGGCTCTGAGGACAGCGATTCAAAGGATTCTAGCGGGGGCGGAGGCAAGAATGACCTCTCCTCCTCGGACGCCGAGGGGGTGTGGAGTCCGGACATCGAGCAGAGCTTCCAGGAGGCGCTCGCGATCTACCCCCCGTGCGGAAGGCGGAAGATCATCTTGTCGGACGAAGGAAAGATGTACGGTAAGTGAAGCATTCAAAGAAAGGATGACCCAAGATGTAAATAAACGACAATTTGTTGTTGTGCTTATACGAGGGTCACTCTGAAATTTTTGAGATGCGGCTAAATGGTACAAGTTTAACTGACCAAATTTTACGAGTGTTCAAAGTACCTCCAACATCAATGCACTTTTGCAGGCGATTTTTCCAAAGATTAAATGCTTCACGCCATCCATTTCTTGGAATTGATGAAAAATATGCTTTTATAGCCTCATCAATCTCATCTTCGAAATGAAAACGGTGACCAAGTAAATCTTTCTTCAGATTAAAAAAAAGTCAAAAGTCACACATAACAAGATCAGGGGAATAAGGTGGATGCTATATGACTTTGATGTGTTTCTGTTTAAGAAATTCGACTGTCGATCTTGTCTTATGAGAATATGCATTAAGGTGAAGCATGAGTCCCTTTACATTCACTTCTTGAAGAATTTCTGGAAGACATTTAGTGGTGTACCAGTTAGCTATGACTTCTGTCCCTCCAGCTTGATGGCTTTGACCAGTGCCGTACTTCTGAAGAAAACGGCATGCATTACTTTTTTCATTGCTCGTTGTCTTTTCACCATTGTTGGTTTGGGGTCATCTTCAAAGACCCATACTTTACTTTCTTTTTCTTTGTTGGAACATCAAAAAACAGTATGTAAGTTTCATCACCAATTAAAATTTTAGAAATAAGGCGGTGTCCACCACCGTTAAGTAATTTTATGGTTTCGTTGCAGATTCTGACACGCTCTGTTTTTCGGTGTTCTGTTACATTATGGGGACGACAAACCCATTTTTTTCATATGCAGTTCTTCATGAATAATTCTATGTATAGCTGCGGATCCAATGTTAAGTTTCTTCTGTATCATTTGATAAGTTCAGCGATTATCATCGACTAACATTTTTCGTATGGCTGACACATTTTCTGGAACTACAGCTGATGAAGGTCTTCCTGTGTGTTCTAGATCCAGCAGAGAACTTCGACCTCTACGAAATTCTATAAACCATCTAAATACAGTAGCACGAGATGGAGCTTCGTTTCCATATGCTAGTTGTAGACGTTGAAGGCATTCTTCTTGATTTAACCCTACTTTAAAGTCATAGCACGCTAATGCTTTCGCGTCAATTACATTTTCCTTTCTTCCAAAATCTATTCTACGACAGCTAAATTGCAATTGTTGCCACAAATTATCGTCTGCGGCCATAAAAGAGTTCAAATTTACTAATTTAACGAATTCTTTTTTCCTGCGTTTGTCTTCTGCCAGTGTCTCAAAAATTTCAGAGTTAACCTCGTATGACGTATATTTAATTCTATAATTTGAGGCGAATAATGCTCAACCATGGTTTGCTGGTCAGAACATGAGTGGGAGCTGAATTATGGCTGCTTCGGATGTATAGGCTTTGGGTTCGGTTCCCGTCTTTGCTGAAAAGCCGCTTCCGAAGTGGATACAAAGGGAGAATCGGTTCTCTCCAGTGAGAACGGAACTCGATAAAACATGTACCGATAAATAGGGATGTGTGAAATATCGCTGTATGGTATTAGTTTTATGCCCAGCTTTATACGATTTATGAGTGGCCTGATGGCCAATTGGCTAGCGCTCTGGCCTTTGGTGCCACGGGCTTCAAGTTCGAATGTTTTTCACGCATTATCATTATCAAAGATCCATTTTATTTAAAAAAAAAAAAAATCTATACCAGGGGAAATGCAAAGACAGAGGGACTGAAATGCTCCACCTACGTTTTTCTTTCATGCGGCCTGAACCAATTGCCTAGTGCTCTGACCTTTAGTACCACAGGTTTCAAATTCGAATCCTAGCTGGTGGATGTTTGTGAGTGGTTCGAATTCACTTTAAACTGTAGGCCCCTGTCTAATTAGCCTAAAGTGTGCACAAAATGACCTTAGAGTGACAAACCAAACTAAATTAATTAAAGGACTTATGCTTTACCAAATAACGGCCGATCGCTTGCTCACAGCGTGAGATATATATATTGTTGCATTTTGGTGGGTCTTATGGTCCTCTTATGTATATAACGAATTGACGGCCGATGAAAGGTCATTGCTTTCTGAGGGGACATTTAGAGTAACTGCTCTGTATTCGCAAGGAGGGAGAGATCCTGATTATCGAGAGGCGCTTTATACACGTTATTACAATCGCTGTTGAATCTCCCCGTTACTGTAAGAAGTGGTTGCAATGGATGTGCCAATGTCATTTGCTCTCAAATTAGAGACATACATCCTATAAGAAGAATTGTCATTGCTTTAACCGAGGTTGAACTTTCGCGGAAGTTTAAATGAGTGACAGCAAAGATTATACCCGTCATGTTCGCTGTAGTTTTTCACTTGTTGAGTTGAGATGAGATCAGTGGAAGGATTTACTGGTCTTCAACTGGTATACCCAATTTACCGGTCAATCATCGACAAGGGCGGGTATTTACCAGGTTTCGAACCAAACTTCTCTAATTGAAAAGAGAAAACTCAATGTACTATCCACTAGGCTGTTTGATATTGCATTATTTAGAGATACCAATTACTACAAATTCTCCGTTGCTTCTACGAAAAATAACAAATATTTCGGATTAACAATGGACCATGGGAAGAAGGTTTTGTGCAATTTTTTTAAACATCTAAGCAAGTAACATTAACATTATCCAATAATGTGCACAAATAAATATATTGTCACAAAAAATGCGTACAGATTTCACGAAGCTGCCTATAATCTTCATTCCAAATTTTTTAAGTCATTTATCGTATAATTCGTGAGTTTTCAGACAGGAAATTACGGTAGTCGCATCCGGTTGCTGTCAATAACTGTCATGATTTCAATGTCTCATATTGATACTTGAAAATCGATCTAATAGCATGTAATCTTCAAGTTTGAATGTAATTGAAGTGCTTTTAACCCTCTCACGTTCACCTTTCAATAAAGTGTTAGTAATTTCAGTCGAAAGTAAGCTGTTGAAAATGGGAAACCTTTACCTTTCAATGCACTTTTCTCACCCCATTGACACCTTCCCATGTACGGCTTTCCTTTTTATTGCTTTCCCCAAGCGGATATTAATCCTTTGATCTGTTGCGCAAGTGCTTCCTATTAGGCAGTTGGGGGGACACGCCTCCGCTGTTATTACATTAATATCCCCCTATCCCCACTATAATTCCTCCCCCCATTTCCCCCTCTGGGTTGGAGTTGCGTGGTGTGACATCTCAGTCCCGTTGATCTTAAACATCTATACCAGGTATGCACAGGCAACAAGCGACCCACCGATATTTTCATGAGTCTTGCATTATCATAGATTCATTTTACTTTTCAAAATACCGCATTATCAAAGATCCATTTTACTATAAAAAATATCTACTAACAAGGAAATGCATAGACAGAGCGACTCATGTGCTCCATCTACATTTTTCATGTGGTTCGCATTATCAAAGATTCATTTTACTTTTAAAAATATCAATACCAGGAGTGATACACATACAGAGCCAAGCATGTTGGTTTCCTTTTTTTTTTTTTTTTTTTTTTTTTTTTTTTTTTTCATGCGGTCTGAGCCAATGGGCTAGTGCTCTGGCTTTTGGTACCACTGTCTTCAGGTTAGAATCCTGGCGGTGGCATTGATGTTTGTGCGTGGTTCGAATCCACGTTAAATTCTAGGTTCCCCAAAATTAGCCTAAAGTATGCAAAAATGACCGTAGAGCGACAAACCAAGTCCATGTGGTTCTCATTATCAAAGATCCATTTTACTTTTAAAAATATCAATACCTGGGAAGATACACAGACAAAGGGATACAAGTGCTCTGCCTATATTTTCCATGCGGTTTGCATTATCAAAGATTCATTTTACAATAAAAATATAATTGATAAATTTTTGGATATAGATGGGCGTTAGCTTGATAAAAATAAAATATGCATTTAAAGATGAGAATATTTTATTCCGTGTTTTCTATTTTATTGCAAGCTACAAAAACATATCCTTTGTCTATAAAATTCTATCCAAAATGCAGAAACTCTTGATATCAGAAAATTTTGATATTTTTTATTTTTGCGATATTTAATGTCAAAAACATATTGTATTGCAAAAAACTGTTCTCAGCAATTTCCACTAACAGTCCACCGATTAGTGATAAGGAGAGGATAGAACCTTTCGGGAGGACTTTTTAAGGATAGCTGTACCGCATTTACGTCTCGTATGATAAAAATAAATTGGAAACTCCAACCAGGCAGGCCTAACTATCGATGCAAGACGCTGTGCACATATCATCACAATCTCCGTCGGGTATTTTCGTTTTTGAAAGCAGTAACTACAACAATGCCGAGGTTCGAACCTCGGCTCAGCTACTAATTTGACCACTTTAACACATTGCTACTGGTCTGACCACTTTAACACTTGGTTGATAAACAAATTGAACCAAATACAGAAACATTTATTGAATTAATTGTCAAATGTTTTATTATTTTTATCATTTATAAAGAAAATGTATATAAGACATTTTGAATCTTGAAGTTACAATATCTTTATTTATTACGTTTTGAGACATAAATTGATACATAGATATAATTAAAAAATTCGTTTTCTTTTATGTAACTTTTTGTTTACACGCTTAAATTAGACAGATTTTTATATAGGGTGATTTTTTTTTCCCTTATAAGGGGGCTGTATGACAAATAAATTTGGGAACCACCGATCCACATTATAATCTGCGATGTGGATCGGTGGTTCCCAAATTTAAATAAACAGCTCTATATTTTAAAAAAGTCTTTCTTTGAATGCTAGTTAAAAAACTTATTCTTCAAAAAAGCGTCTCAACTGTGGTTTAAGAACGATGCATGCATACAGTAGAATATATGGCACATCTCAGAATTTCAACCTGCTCTTTCCGAATACGCAGCGGACTTTGTTACTTAATTTAAATCCGCATCGATTCCAGGAAAGACGAACCCGCCAGTTGACTTACTAATTCGAATCGTGTGCTTGCCTTGCTTGACTAATAGCCTCTCTCCCCATCCCTCCTCCCTTCTCGACACAAATGCATTCTCCCGTCAAACACCCGTATAGTTTCGGTTTCTCAAAATCGTCTGCGCTCCCCCACCACCCTGGCAAAGGGGTTCTGGATGGACGTCACACACCCTACCAAAGTCACATGAGGGGAGAGAGAGAGAGAGAGGGAGAGAACGTTTCATTCAGACCTGATGCAGACAAAGTGACGACTTTTGGCGAAAAATGGTTTTCCATCCCCCTCTCTCCTCATCCCCGCCGCGCACCCTCCCTCTACCCCGTTCGAGTGTTCCAGGAATGTCAGGAATGTGCAATTATAGCTCGGACACAAACGCACGTAGGACCCTTCGGTAAGGGAGGAAACGGAGAGATGGTAGGAGGAGGGGGGGGGGTGAAGAGGGGTGCTTTGGGGGAGGGCGCTGTTTTCTCTTTTGGCGGATAAAGGGAGGGAGGGAGGGATGTTGATTTCGATCGGTTCTGCTACCGGAGAGGGGATGTTGGGGGTTGCAGAAAACGATTCGGTAAAGGGGGAAGTATAGCCGTACAATGGGTTTGTTGGACGAGGAAATAATATTAATAAAGCTTTAGGGGGTCTTTTTTTTAGGGGTATGGAACCCTTGGAGGGAGGGATGGGTGGGGTTAAAGCTTGTTGACTGGTAGCTGAATGATTGAATGTACAGTTAAGTGGAAATAATTATATAACCGTGTTAATGTTTCTTATTTGAAAGCAAAATTTGAACGTCGTGCACTAATTTTTTTCTCTCTCTCTCTCAAAATTGTTGTTTAGCTCTTGGTTTTCTAGCGATTATGGAAGCAGTTTTATGTTATTCATATTTCCTGAAACAAAAATAAGACAGGATTTATGTATGTATTCGATAATGCAATGGTAAAAAAAAAGAAGTTGTTTTATGTATGCATGGTGATAGTCGTTGTGAAAATGGACAGAGTTCTTACGAAATTGAACACAAAGTTGGATTTTATCATTATCAGACAGGAAACATTACTGAGCCGGGAAAAAATAAAACAACCTATTTTAAAGAGTATTGTACTATAATTCTAAAGATTTTAAGGAAAAAAATTACAAACAATTTTTAAGCATTTATCTTTCAAGAATAGCAATGGAATAAAAGCTTTTCAGTTTTTACAAAAAAATTGATAAAAAAAATAAAACATATGTTGTTACTCCATCTTTTGCAAACTTTAGAACGTAGTCAAATAATTATCCCTCAGTGATTAGTTTTCTTACTTTTTTTTTCAATATTTATTTTTTTTTTTGGGGGGACACTAATCGTAAAATTTATTTTACAATCCATAACACGTTAGTTTTAGGATAAATTAGTTTTATTAAATTAATAAAATAGCATTTTTTTGACATGAAAGCTCAGCATATTCTTTACTAAATAACGGTAAATAAAAAAAATAATAACTAGTAATAAAAACACAAATTATTAGTAATAAAAATATTTTTTCCTGTATTTCTTAAAATCGTGATGGTTAATTCTACTGTTTCAAAGACCTATACTTAAATCTTTCTTTTCTTTTTTTTTTTTCCCCGATCTAGATTATTTCAAGACAGAGCAAATCTTGCATTTTTTTATAACATTAATTTGTATTGAATGAAATTAATTTGATATACATTTTTGGGGGAAAAAATTATTTTTATATGTAAAATTTTTAGTACCCCTTTTTCAAAATCTGAATATCAATATATTCAGTATATCATATATATTTCAATATTTCAAAATCTGAATTCACTATGTTCTGCAGTCGTATTAGACCGGGACCTACGCCTTAACGTGGATTCCGAACCACTGCAAATATCCATGGCATCGCCAGGACTCGAACCCGAAATCTGTAACGCTAGCCACTCGGCCATCAAGCCCCTAAAATAACTATAATTTCTTTTTTTTTTTTTTCATTTAAAAAAAAATTGAGAAAATTTGTAAAAATTTCTTAAGGAAACGGAACTCTCAAATTTTTTTCTACTTATGGAACATATTTATTTTCCTGTTGCAAATATTCATGGTAAGGATATAAATCTTAATAAATGTATTCTACAGTATTATTAAATGAATTACAGGTAAATAATAGACTAGATAGAAGGTTTTCGATGCGTTTGTTAATTAGTGTAATATTAGTCTCAAATAAATGATATCCATATGAAACCTACCCGATTTCAAATGCTAATTGTACGGAAACTATGACTCCTACAGATTTGCGGTTTGCGGTATCTTGAATAGCAACACAAGATTATTTTGTTGCAATTTTTTCTGAAAAAAATTACATTTTTTTTATGCCTTTTTGGTATGTCAGGTAATTGCCATTCTTTTATTGCAAATTTGGCTTTTGGGCAGAGATGACAAAGAGAGAGCCCAGTGCGTGATTTAAAACGAAAGCGAAACTAAAACGAAATAACCGATTAGCACTCTAGTAGTGTGATCATCTCTGCCCATTAGTCAACACCTGCAATAAAAGAATGGCAATTACCTGACATAGCAATAATGTACAACAAAAATTAACCTTTTCGGAAATTTTTTTTTTGCAGCAAAATAAACTTGTTGTGTTGCTATTCATGATACCGCAAACATAGTTTCCGTACAATTAACATTTGAAATCGGAGAGGTTTCATGTGGACACCTTGTGTTACATTGATAATATTACACTAACTAACAAACACATTGCAAACTTTCTATCAAAGTCTATTATTTCTCTGAAATACATTTAATAAAAGAATGCAATTATTAAGTTCTATATATAACATCCCTACTTAACGTGAACATTTGCAACTAACTGATCAGGAAAACAAATGCTTTCCATAAATAAAAAGAAATTGCATTTGAAATCAGAGAGGTTTCATGTGGTAATTTTCAAAAACTGTGTAATTCTTACCATATTACCTTATAAAAAACAACTTTTCATAACATTGAAATATCAACATTTAAAAAATCCTGAGGCATTTAATAGAACACAGGATAACGACACAATTTCAATTATATTTTTTGCTAGCTATTTTGTAACATGTGTACTTTGTGTGATATTCAGTATTCAAAATTTGTTGTGTTTTGTAGTGCTTTTTTTCTTTTCCCCCTCTCTGTTCAAGTTGTATTCAAGTTCCGGATATAGGCGGAAAAATCAATTGCGTATATGATATAACATCATCCGTTCGTGCATTCTGAAATATTCTTTTATTATTTCGTTTAAAAGTTCCCAATACGGCGGTTTGTAAAAGACGGATTTGACCGTGTTTATTGAAATTCATTGAATGCAATCATTTTGCAATAAATGTTTTCCCCGTCTTTTGCAAAGTAACGTTCATCTATTTCTTTTTATTGAATTATTTTGTAAACATCATTTATGTCAAAATTGTTATTTATTGTGAATATAGTAGTGTCTAATTATTTGGTCAACGATTATATTATATTGTATTTTCATCGTTAATCAAGACGTTGCTATCCAAAGCGAAAATTTTCAATAGATTTTATAGAAAATCGGCTATTTCTAATTATTTGGTCAACGACAGTATTATATTGTAGGATTACTATCGCTAATCAGGACGTTGCTATCCGAAGCAAAACTTTTTCAAAAGATTTGATTGAAACTTGGCTAATTTTTTTTTTTTTTTTTTTTTTTAAAATGACATTTTTTATCACACACACACAAAATAGTACAATGAAATCCATTTAAAATGACATAAAAATATCATTTAATTGTTATATTTGCTTGAAAAATATTGATATTAATAAAATCAATTCTTAAAAACAGTGTCAAAAAACAACATTTCTGAATTTCATTCTATGTTCTGAGGAAATGTTCTACACGTTGCTGTTTCATAAGCTCTTTTAGCTCATCAGTATTCAGTTCTCAGTCGCACATCTCCAATAATTCTTCAACATCTACATGCACTATTTCCAAGTTGACCACGAGCAGTTGCCACAATGTCCTTTACTTAATTTGTGACTTTCATCTGAAGTTTCTTCATTACCAAAAGAAGGATGCTGTTTTCTCCATGCTGTTTGGGTCGTTAAAGAAAGTTTGAGTCGTTTACTCAGATATAAGAGCCATTCGTCGTTAACTAATTATGCCGTTATCTGATTTCGCTCTTTACCAAAGCATCATTGCATTTGTATTGTAATGAGAAATCAGATTTTAACGAATTAAAATAAATAAATAAATAAAAGTGATTTTAAAGAAGAAAACAGTGTGTGCTTTTACTACATTTAAAAGTAATAAAGTAATGTTTTATTATCGTTTCAAGATAATAAAATATAAAACCTTTTTTTTTTAAAATGATGCTTAAAATACTATATTGTTAGATGCGACGCATTTCCAACAACAACAACAACAAAAAAAACCATTTTTAAATAAAGTGGTGGAAAATAAAAAAAAAAAAACGAACAGAGCCAGTGAAGAATTTTTATTGATTTTTACGAATATTTATTTGATATTTACGAATTTTAAAATTACTACTAGTTATTCTTTTATTGGTACATAATTCTCAGTCCAAAAACAGATTCGATTCTTTTTGCATGCATGAGAAAATGGAAGTTCTTAATGTTGTTACGCCAGACAAAAGTCAAGTCCAGTTTAAATTAAAATATTTCTTAAATAAAGGCTTTATGATGCAATTATAAAGCCTTTATTTAAGATGATCCGAAGAAGGTAATAGTGTGTACTTTAATAAGAGTTGCATTTAAAAAGCACAGAATTGCAATATTCGTGTCATAACATGGGAAAGAGAGTGAAGTGTGATCTGTTTCAAAGTAGAATAGATTCTATTCGAAGTAGATGAATTCTTGATGAAATGATGAAGATGAAAAGAACAGGATGCATGCTTTTTATCAGACATGTATTCACGTATCATCACATCGAGAGGAAACTGAAGTATCGTCCATTTAAAAATAGATGAGTTCATGATATACTGTGTCCTTTTTCCATCTTCATTATTTCGTCATGAATTCATCTATTTTGAAATAGATGATACTTCATTTTCCTCTCGAAGTGATGATACGGGAATATATGTCTGATAAAAGCATTTACCGTGTTCCTTTTTCATTATTTCTTGTATTCACACGTCCTCATATGGAGAAGAAAATGAAGTATCATCTAATGAAATAGAATCGAATTAATTTGAAATAGATGAATTCAACGAGAAATAGATGAATTCATTGGAAAAAGAATTCTGCACAAATTCTTGAAAACGAGCCATGCACTACATAGACGTTTAAATATTTGATTATTTTTGCAGCAAGAAAATTAATATTTGTTAGTTTCTTTCTTTCTTTTTTCATTAAAAAGAAAATAACAGATTCTTTTAACTTAATATTGTGAATACTTTAATTTTGAGGGGAAAAAAAAAACCCTTGCTATTTATCATTGCTAATATAAAACTACACTTTTAGAGTATTCAACAATGATGAAAAAGTTTGGAAAGATTACAATATTTTGCCTTGCAGATTTCAAAAACAAAAAATGTTTTAAACCACTGCTGTACTATATAGAAGAAAGAAAAAAAAAAAAAAAAAAAAAAAAAAAAAAATGTATTCGTTGAAATCATTGTTTGTAATTAAAAATATTTAGTACTTAAGATTAAAATTACAATTATGAGAGAAAATGAAAAAATTAAATAATATTTATTAATTTATAATTCAAAATTACAGAATCGACATTGCTTACTTATCACAACATCAGAATCAAATGTTAACAAGCATTGGAGGATTATATTATTTTCTAGCTACAAATCAACATTAATATTTATTAAATCTTTTGAAATTCTTGCAAATAATTACTGTATTATTATTAACCTTTCTTTTATAATTACATCAATGTTTTAATCACAATCAAAAGCCATTTATTTTTGGAAAAATTTTCATTGTACTTGTTTGATTTCCTAAGTAAAAATTTCTTTCTTTAATTGAATTTTTGTACCGAATTACTAATGGGTAAAATTCTTTTAATAAAATAACAGATTTACTTTTTTGGAAATACTCTTAAACATACATACTGAAAATTGATTACTTGATTCAGGCTTTCAAAAATACTTTCAGTATTTTAAGTATTTGTACTGAGAAATCATTGTATTGCAATTAATTTAAATAAATTATTAATAGATTCGATAAATATATTCACCACATTTTAAAAATACCTTTTCCTGATCTTAAACCATCATTTAAGAGAAATAAAATAATTTTATTAAATGTGAAAATGTTGATGTTTAAAAATTTCTCGGTTTGAAGATATTTTTTATATAATACTTTTAATATGTATACGTTGTGCTTAAAATGCACCAATTTATTAAAATAGATTTCACATAATTCTTTTTAATCTTACTGTTCTTATTTATTTTGTTTGGGATTCTTTTTTTTAAGTATATTTAAGATTATATATCTTTATGTTCGACAAAAATACTGCAATAATACTACGATTTTACTATAATTCTTCGTAATATACATGCTTTCATTAATCTTGGTAAAAAAAAAAAAAAAAATTTTCTCATAAATAAATAAATTTTCGTTTTACTTACTTTATGTATACGATGTATCGCAACCGATTATCGATTTTTATCAACAGATCTTCATTCGAAATCGAATAATCTTTTGTAAAAATTAGTATACATATAATAAGTATAAACACCAAGGTAGTTGTTTACAAAGAAAGATGCAAAATAACATACTGTATACGTCAAAACTGCGACTGGAAACATGCTGAACGTGGAAGTCGGTAGGCCTAACTTCTGATGCGTAAGCTGCTTGTATCGGAATGGCTAGTAAGATTACGCCCCGGCTCTGCATGCATCACTGGCGGCGCCCTGTTAGCCGGACTAAGGGCGGGAATGGGCCGTCTCGGATACGCCCTCGCTCGGTTGTGGTGGGGTGTTCACTTGCCGGGGCCTGTCGGTACTGGAATCAACTGGAATTTGGACAATTTTTTTGCGATTTTGAATTGGAATATGTGTAGAAATTTGCATGCAATTTCCGCATTTTTAATATAATTTGAAAATGGGAGTTTAAATAGACTGCAGGAAAGTGTTTTAAAGTAATAATAATTGTAAATATAATTATAATGAACTTGAAGGTTACGAGAGGAAAGAAAAGGTAAGGATGAAGCATGTCATTATTGAAAGCGAAATGACACATAACGAAATTTAAATGGTTAAATACGTTTTGTGATAAATTTTGTTGCAATAAGTCAACAGAAAAGTTTTTTTTTTATGAAATAAAAATGCAAATTTTTATTTTTTTGCTTCGAGTCACTTTTTTTGTATTGACAATAACCGATTTGCGTTAAAATGTTTTATATAAATTTTTATATAAATGTTTTAATAAATGAAGACATGATTAGATTCGAAAATATTTATCGTTACTTTCATCGTTACTTTTCATTGAAAAATAACGATAATGATTATAAAGAATAGAAATTGATAATATTTGATTTATAAAGAATAGATCTTTTGATTTATAAAGAATAAAAAGTGTAAATTTATAAATACAAGAAAGTACAAAGTTATCTGTACTCTCAAAATGAAGAATAGTGTAGCATTTATTAATTTACTATGGGTATAAAATAGATATATTCGTCGAAATGTTGTTTTATGTGTAAGTCTTTGGTAGTGATGAGGAATTTATAGAATATCATTATAAATGTAATTCTTCTTTTAAACTTTTAAATCATTAATTATTATTATTATTATTTTCATTTCTTATACCAAATTTTTTTAAAGTACTGTTCTGGTATTACGCCATTCAAATTTATTATTACCTTTTAGATTTCAATGATAATATCAACATATTTATTAAGAATTACGGAATTTTATAAGTGTCCCCTTTATTATAACTTATATTATATCTTTGTTACTCTTACTTTCTTGCAAATTGGAATAAAAAAAAATTTTTTTTTTTTTAATGGGTCAATTCTTTCAAAAATTTTAATTAATTTATTAAATTTTATTTAATTAATTAATTTAAAGAATATCTTTTGAATGTTTTTTTTTAATAAAACAAAATATTTTAAGACACGATTTATTTATTCTTTTATTTTTATCGCTATTCTTTGATCAATACAATATCAGTTTAGTTTAAACGCTCCTATTATAGTAGCAGTTTTGGTTGTGTTTTTGTATTGATGCATTACATTATTATGTGCGATTCAGAAAATTATGTTTTTAATTCCCAGTGCATTTTTATCACTTTAAAAATCTATATTATTGCTACTTTTTTTAAAAACTTAATAAATTTTCAGCAATATATTTTAATGATTTTCAGCATGGAGTAAAAATGTTGATTGCAGTAACTAACAATATTTTTTTTTAGAAATTGAATCAAAATGGGCGATTTTCAGTACTATTTTCTGATAAGTGAAAATCTCCTGAATCATTTATTTATTTGTTTTATATTTAAGGAACGAATTAAAAGTACTTAAATAAGTAAATTTTTTTAATTAGAAATAATATTTTGAATTGAGCTATCCTACACTTTCTAAAAATGTATCAATCTTTTTTTTCAAAATTATAATGAAAGGTATATAACGTGCAAATGTAACGATAATTCTTTCTCGTGAGATATGATGTGGAATAGAAGACTCCTTTCGTTAGTTTAATAATTTTCTCACTTCGTTATATAGAGTTTTTGTTCTTTCTCCATTTAACATGTGCGGTATAACTAAATACTGTTATTAAAATTGTGTTTGATTATCATGAGATCTAAACTTTTGTTTAGCAATTGCAGAATATGCATACTTTAATTCTTGATGTATTATTTATTATCAGTGGATGCGTAGACCATCAGGGACCATTTTTTTTGTAAGGGGGTTGTATCATGAAAAAAATGTGAAATTTTTTTTTTATGTTTTTAAATTTTTTTATTGCGTTAAAAGTTATTTATTACGTTTATTTATTTATTTTTTACGTTAAAAGTTAACCTTATTTTTTATTATTAATATCGTTTTTTTTATTATTATTTTTTTTACAGTGTTAATAACATTGTACTTTTTTTTATTCAGTTTTTAATTCATGTGATTATTTACAGCCAGTTTTCAAAGATTGTTATTTTTATGCTAAATTTAGACTTAATATAATGTTGTTTTTATGTTATCAATGTTGTATGTGGTCATTTCATTATAACAGCAAAAAGAAGAACTTTGAATCTTTCAACCATCTTTATCTGTTCTGTTATTAAGATTTTAGATTGATATCACTTGAAATTTTTAACAAAGTAATTTCAAATTAAACAAATTATGTGAAATTTCACCAAGTTGAAAATCGTTATGATTTTTTGTTGTATTTTTAGTTTATTTATCCTGCATTTGAATAAAATTGGAAGTATTTTACAGAAATATTAATTTTTTTTTAAACTTAAAACAAATTTAATGAATAGTTCTTATAAAAAATTTTCGGTTAGGTAGCTCAAAATCTTGAGGAAAAAAAAATTAAATCATGGAATGGTAATAGTCTTTAAGTTAAAGCAGACATTCGCAATTGAATTTGAATGTAGCAATTCACGTTCGAAAGGTTCAAAACAGGGGTGACAACCCAAATGATCTTGCGGGCCACTTTGGAAATGCATCCTAACTCCGCGGGTCGCATGTAAAATTATATATCCCCCTATTAGATTTAGACCCACTATAGATATTTTTTGGAGTGAAAATTGAAACGTAATGAGTTATTATTGTGTTTGCTATTATTTTTACATGTAAACATAGATAATATAATAATAATGATACTAAACATACCTTGTAAAGAAATATATAACACTAAAAATGAAATATAAAAATATATAAATATAAATGAAATAAAAAAAAAAAAGGAAAACTTTAAAAAATATTTATTTGACTAGTGCGATATTTGTTTCTCCACTCCAATATTTGCACATCGTAATGGGTGTTGCAGGTTAGCATCCGTTGTATTTGAGCATGTTTTGTGTTTGGTCAATTTCATTTTCGAAAAAATAAAAACGATTCGCAATTGTTAAGTTGAACCAATAGAGCTAACAACTTTTTGCGCCAGATTTCTCAAATTGGATCAATTGGACACATATAATGTGTTTTTAATACATTGCTTTTCACTATTTTGGCCATTTTAAAATAAATATATTTTGTAAAAGTGTGATAAATCTCGCGGGGCCAGAAAAATATTCAAGGCGGGCCGCAGGTTGGCCACCCGTGGTTTAAAACGTTTTATACCAGTGCATTTGCGTACATTTTAATTATGAACAAATATTTCATTCGCTCTGTGTATAGTGACTAGATTCTATATATTGTGAAAGAAAATCCATTGAAGTTGATCCTTTTATAAGAAACGCTTTCCACGGAAATCGTCCAATTTCATTTGAAGGTTGCTTTATAATACGAATGATTCAGACTCAACTTATAAGACTTTCCAAATCAACTCGACAACAGAAATAAGATTTCTCCCCCGAAAATTTTTTTCGTAAAAAAAAAAAAAAAAAAATCTAACGCAAGAAATTCTTCGTAAAAAAAAAAAGAAGTTAAATAAAAATCTGTCCCAATTTCTTTTGTGTCTCGCACCCAAAACCATTTTACATTTCCTTCTCCAGTTGGAAAACTGACTTTTCTCTTCGTGCAAAAGATATTTATTTTGACAAGCTATCAAGCCGGTGTTCCCCTGTACTTCCACCCCTGCAACTTTTAATATCTCAACCCCCTATCTCTTCGGTGATGGGGGGAGGGGGATGGAGGATAGGAGGACACGCATCGGCACAACTCATCCTCTCTGTCACCAAAAGGAAGGTAGGAAAGGGGGAAGGGGGATCATCAAACGATAATCTCTGCGTTGCGCAATGGGCATTGCGCATCGCCAAAGCGGGTGGAGTGGGTGGACGCGGCAAGGGGTGGAGAGGAGGAGGATGCGAGAAATTGGAAGGCGACATTCCAGACATTCCAATGGGATGGCGTTGCTTGACGTCGGTTGGTAGGTGTACGCGCGTCACTTCACTTCTGCTCCGTCCCTTCTCCATCCCCTTGCCCCTATCTTCTCATATGGAAAGCTGGAAATGGATCGATAGATAGTAGGGGTGGGCTGAGAAGGGGGTCGAGCTGATGCATCGAATCTTCTGGAAGGAAGGCGAGGGAGGTGGACCTTGGAGAAAGGGGGCGGGGCCTGAGGAAGGGGGGTGCTCAGTATGAGAATGGAACGCGAGAAATATTTGCCTCTCTCTAAGTTTAGAAGTTAATCTTGGGTCGGTGGTTGTTCTGTTGTGTATAGAAAAGGGCCTTTCCCTTGTTGGAAAATGTATTGACTTGTTTCCGGGTAGTCAATTGATGATGGGAAGCCAATCGGCCGTGCTTTTGGCGGGAAAACGAATGGCCCCTTTTAAGAGACAGGAAATCCTTCTTAGGGTAAAAAGATCCAAGGGCCTTTAATTTAATCCCTAACGAATCCACAAGGAGAGCTTCTAACATGCACTGCTTAGTATTCGAGGCCCCAAAGAAATGCAATTTAAGACTTACGTTTCATTTGGTATTGGAACACCATTCTGTATTAGCTTTCATTTATCAACATATTAATAAAATATGCGTGTTAATTTGTTTAGTAGAATCATTTGTTTTCCTCTTTTTAATAAGATGGTATATTTATAATCAGACTAACAGATCAAATTAACAGTTAAAAGCTTAATCAAAGAAAAGTAACGAGTGTACAGGGGAGAAAAAAATTTTCTGTTTTTGAAATTGCTATTTCAGATGACAATAATGGAATAATCTTGCGCAAATCTTCATTCATACCTATTATATGTATGAAATATCTGAAAGAAAAGAGTTTTGTCGTGCATAATTTCCTTCTCTGGGAGATGTTGCATGAAAAGTTGAGAGAGCATGAGAGGTTGTGTTCATAAGAGGGCATGTTCTTATTCATGAAGAAAATATTAGGTATCAATTCATATGATGTTCAAATTATTATAAACCTAGTATTTTCTATTTCGTCATCATGATAGTTAACTAACATAATGTGTAAGAATGTAGTTATAGATAGTTAAAATATTTTCAGCTCATTTTGTACGACTTTGCTTGACATAGAATTCCAATTTTAAACCAAATATTCAGATTTATAGATCAATAGATAGATCAGTCGAATTTCAAATCAATATTTAGATTAAATTGCATAAATATGTCTTGAATTTATTGATTAGTTAAACAAAACGTATGCGCATCCAAAAAAATATGAGTACGATTTTACGTAATTCAAACCATTCAACCAGCCATCGTTGTTGTATTGTATCTTTTATTTCTATCTTCATTGCTTTTTTGTGTCTGCGTTCTTTAGCAAGAAAATAAAGTATAGTGAAAACTCATATTACTGCTTTCAGGTGTTTGTCGCTTTTGACCTCAGATAATTCCCCCAGTACTGCAGATTTAGTATTACTAATTTCCATCTGAGAGAAAGACAATTCCCTCAATACTACAAATTTAGTATTATCTGTTTGCATCTAAGACAGGGGCAATTCCCTCTCAATTCCTCAGGGGCAATTCCCTTGTTCCTTAGATATTACCAATTTGAATCTGGTAGAGGGGCAATTCCCTCAATACTGCAGATTTAGTATTACCATTTGCATCTGGAGAAGGGGACATGTTACACTGTTCCCGGGTCCAGATTTGAAACATTTAGCTGAACTTTCGTCTGCCCCCATGAGTACCAGTTTGAATTCATTATCTTCTCCAACGAACGAACCTTTACTCCTCTTTTGGAAGGTGGATCTTGGATAGATGACCAAAATGAAGGATCCTTTGATGGATGACCGAAAACCGACATCAGGCTGAGCGGTAAACGTATTCGTATACATTATGTTTTACATCCAACTTGCAATGAACCGATTTGATATAAAGCGCAGAAAACTTTCGCATCCCCATCATTCCGATTTAATTAATAATCATTGTCAATAGATACAGAAGTTTTCGATTCCTCTCCGCTTTTCGAGTTTTGAATTCTATTCCCCAATACGCAAACTCAGAGTTGTCGCTGTAAATACCCTAATAATAAGAAGCGATAAATAGCCAAATATGTATTGAAAGAAAAGCCGAAGTGATAAAGTAGTCACATATAAGCTTTAAAGGGAATTCAGCTGAGGTTTGTCTCTATTGAAGAAAAACGCATCATAGAAAGAAAAAAAAAAAATCATAGAGTAGTAACATAAAAGATTGCTCGTCAGGGTTGCCTGTTTTGGACAAACATATTCCTCACGTGACTGACTTTTGCTGTGTAGTTTAACATAAGGGATGATAGCTTGGCGATTTTTGGCAACAATCTTTACATTTGACTATTACTATTCTTATATAACCATAAGAATATGTACCATTAACCATAGAGTAATAATATAATAGAGGTGCTTGTCAGGGTGACCGTCTTGGATACCCCTCACGTGACGTTTACTTTCTAGTTTAATATACGCGATGGTAGCGTGGTGATTTTGGCAACAATCTCTAATTTTGGCTATTAGTACTCTATCCTGTTGGCGCGAAGGGAGAAAAAATCTACTACCATAAACTTAAATTGAAAAATAAAATATTCATGAATTTTTGTAATGTTTTATTAATATTTCATAAAATAATCAGTCATAAGTAGATACAAGAAATGTTATTTTGTTTATCTTGAGTAAGCATATAGTTAAATAAATGTATGACTTCAGAAGAAGAATTTCGGGCATTTTTCGGAATTTTCAGAATCACTTTTTAACATGTTTACGTTTTCTAAATAAATGCTCGCAGAGAAAAGGAGCCAAGGGGCGATACAGCGCCAACTCCAGTACTAAAAGAACAGGAGATGTTAGCCCTAACTTTCTGTTTCTTTAGAATAAAGGGGATGTGCTGTGTTACTACTCTGTGGGAAAACTTATTTTTCCCCATAATTAAAGCATTTATGTCGTGGTCTTTCCTTAGAAAAATTCTGTATAAAGCGTTTTCAACACGCTGTTGAATTTAATTTTACAATAAAGTTGTTTGATTTAATTCATATTTGATCATATAAAAAAAAATTTCCCGTTTATTTCGTGTGTGTTACTATAGAATTGTTGACGCCCTTAACCACAACCGATTTACTTTTCATAGATATAGCTATCTAGTGAAAATAGTACAAATACCTTCTTTATATGCTGAATCAACAACATGCATCTTAATGATATAACTTGAGATTAGCATGGAAAACAAATTTTAATGGCAGGGTACAACGCATTTACCTATGGGGGGAATGTTGCAGGGTTTTTGATTGGAGATTCTCCATCTAATTAATATATCCTTTCAACATCAAACCACAGAGTGCTTATATATTATATCTGACCTTATATTTAAATAAATGTCTAGTTCTCGAATATAATGTGACTGTAACTAACTGAAATGTGGCAATAAACTCATTTTATTTTTGTATTATATTGAAACGAGGGATGCATAGATGTACCAAGTATATTCCGGTGTTACCTTAAATCAGGAATGCATTGATGTGTCAGGGATATTTCAGTATTACCTTAAATCAGGAATGCATAGATGTGCCAAGGATATTTTGGTATTACCATTAACTGAGGATGCACCATGGAACATTTTGATATTACCTTAAACGAGCAATTTATAGATGTGGCAGGGATATTTCGGTATTACCTTAAACCAGAGATGTACAGATGTGTCAAGGATATTTCGGTATTACTATAAACTAGGGATGCGCCAAGGATATTTCGGTATTACTATAAACTAGGGATGCGCCAGGGGATATTTCGGTATTACCTTAAACCAGGAATTCACCAGAGATATTTTGGTATTACCTTAAGCCAGGAATTAGATACACCGGAGATATATCAATTTTTGTATCGTATTGTAGTATAGGTAAGAATAGAAGCATTAAATAAAAACTCAAAATATTGAAATTCGCTTGCTGATTCCTAATATTGATAATTCGGTTTCTTCCAGAAGACATAATTTTAATGTGAATGCTTATAATAAACAGGAAAAGTCAGGCGTATCATCAATAAACATACTTGGTACTTGCTTATTAACTGCATGGCTGCGATTGATCACTCGTATTAACCGCTGCGCGTAGTAATATCAACGATTGATCACTCGTAATAACTTCTGCGTGTAGTAATATCAACGATTGATCACTCGTTTTAACATTTTCTGCCCGAATAGCATTAGAATATTTTCTGCCCGAATAACATTATAATATTTTCTGCTGAGCATTTTCCATCCGAAGCAAAACTTGGTTGGCATGCGACTATGACAATGTATTGGAACATTTTTACATTTTGAACATTTTCGACAAAGAATATTTTCTGCTGAACATTTTCCATCCAAAACAAAACTTGGTTGACATTCATCAGTGCCAAATGGTAACCATCAAACGCTGACATGTGACTAATATTTAAGTACATCATGTTATTAATTTTGAAAGGTGACTTGTGAATTTTTTTTTTTTTTCATTGAATGTTATTTCGTGTTATTCTAAATTCTCTTTCAACTTTGACTTCAATGCAATGTAGACCTACCTCCTAGTGGTGCACCCTGGGCAACGTTCTATACGGCTAAGTGGTCTACAGTTTTCGGTATGAGCTCTCGCTGTTATCCTAACCGTCGTCCAGTTGGCCTGCGTGTATTGCAATGAAATGCTGTTGGCTTGTTCCAATAAAAAGAACTGATCTAATAAACATCTACAACGCATTGGGATTTTTGACGAACCAAATTGCATTCTTTGTGATTTGGCAGAACTAATGAATCGATCTCATTTCTATCGTTGCTTGGCTAACTTCATGGCGAATCCGAGACGGCGAGATACTGGCAAGCTGGAGAACTCTTGAGGCAATGACTTCGGTCAACTTTGTTGAACTCTCGTGTACATTTTCTTCTTTATTTTGTATTTCCCCCCCATTTTTTTTTAATTGCCTTGCCATTGGAAATAAAAAAACTTTGACTTCAATTAATAGGACTTGATTAATAGGAATTATTGACTTCAATAATGTGGATTTGTAAATCATCGCATATCTTATTTGAAATCAAAACATTTCTCACTAGTGGTTGATTTTAAATACAAATTAGATTCTAATTCGTTTTATCGACAGCCCGCCATGGTTTGGCAACCATAGCGGATTGTGTAATAAGAACAACAATCATAAGAACAATCATAACAATAGTGTATTGATGATTTTTTTTAAAAATGTAAAGTTTTATTTGTATCATAATTCACGAAACATTGTTTTTTCAGGGCGCAACGAGCTGATCGCCCGCTACATCAAGCTGCGGACGGGTAAGACGCGCACGCGCAAACAAGTCTCTAGTCACATCCAAGTTCTTGCCAGGAGAAAGGCACGGGAGATCCAGTCCAAACTGAAAGTGAATGTAAGGATTTTATTTGTTCTCCTTCCGGTTTTTTAAATTCGAGAAAAATCCAGTTGGAATGCAGTTTAATCCACACCTTTGGCAACGAAACTTGTCTCGATATAATGCGTCAAATGGAGCCTGCTTCAATTTATAGATATTTAAAAAATTTTTTTTTTTTTGGAAAAATAGCTATTGTTCAGATGCGCCAAGTTTGACGATTTTCGTAACTGCGCCAAGGTGTGGGTTAAATTGCGTTTTTACCGCAAATTCTCATTGAAATCTTGTCGATTTTTCATATTCTTTACGGTTAAGCTAAAAATTGGATAATTTTTATGAAGATCATGCATAAAAAGCTACATACTTTATTCACCCGCTTTTTAATATAATTATATAACTCTTTTACGATATTAATAAAGAAACATGGTTTAAATATTCCAAAAGCTTTAAAATCCTATGTTGAGATGATTTCGCCAATTATATAAAAGAAAAAATTAATCGGTTGGGGCGATATACAGGTAACCTGTAAAATTTAGAATTTATGTAAGAACAAAAAACGCATAACAGTAATCTTAAACAAGAAAGAAAATGTATCGATAATTAATATTCAGACAATAAATTATTTTAATCATGTTATAATTCAAAACTAAAAAAGAAAACAAATTAAAAAAAAAAAACTCGAATTCCAAACATTTTTTAATAAAGACTTGAAAGGAATTAAAGAATATATAGAATTTCAAACGATTTTATAAATTGGTGAAAAAGAAATATAATAAAAAAAGCAAGTGAAAGATATTTAAATAAACCAATTAGATTAGCTCGCGAATGAAATAAAAAAAAAAAATGAAAAGATGAATAAACCTATAAGAAACATTGAAAGTGATTCAGGACATAGCTGACTCACTCTCACCATATATTTTATAAGTTAAAAAAAATCGTTTGACGAATTCCAGTCAAAACAATTACCTATTACGGTTATAATTAAAAATATTAAGTTCCACATAAAGGGGGAGATAAAATGGCAGAAGAAATTCATAACATCGAATTCGATCTCTCTCTTTCTCCTTCTCATATATATATACACTCAAGAGACAAAATATTATGACCACCTGTCAATAACGAGTTGACCCACCTTTGGCGCGCAACACAGCTTCAATCTGCCTTGGCATGGATTAATACCACCACTTAATACCAGTTAAATACCACTTCCTGATCACGTGCCTTCCACGTCATCCAGGCGAGTTCATTGCAAAATGTAGGGGTGGTCATAATGTTTTGGCTCTTGAGTATATATGAGAGAGAGAAAACGAAGAAGCTTAAAAACTTATTTTATATAACAGCTTTGCTTATCTAAAAAAGATGCAGGACGCCGGACTTTGCTTATCTAAAAGCAGCGCACTCCGTGCTAATTTTTTTGTTATCAGATATAAGTTACAGAAGTACATGTTCATTGTACTACAGGAATATGTAGTTGGGATTGTGGTTACATTTTTAACTTTAGCGCACACACAAAAAAATCACAATTTTATTTCCATGCATTAACTTTACAATGAAACACAACTCAAAATTAATTATTATTATTTTTTTAATTTCAAAAAAATATCTTGTGCCTGCCGACCACGAGAAGATTTAAAATAATGTACTGCGCGTAATGATAAACAAGGTTGCCATGTTTTTCTGAAATGTTCATAAACATAGTATCACATTTTGTACATAATCGCTGCTTTTGCAGCTTGGCAAAATTGGGATGTTCCAAAATAGAATTCAATCATTTATATGTATCAATCAACTTATTAAATTTAAATAATTATAATTATATAATATGTTCTTAATGTATTTTAATTGATTAATATTGAGGGGGGAAAAAGTAGAAAATTGAAATTTTTTAATAAAAAGAAGCTTGATATATATTCAATTTGTTAGTTAAATCATATCTATTGGTTAATTGGCGATAAAAAATCTGGAAAAAAAAAATCTAATAAGAATATTAATTGATTTGACATGCAGTTTAGTGGATAATAACAGCCAATATGTAAGATGTTTTGGATATTAAAAAAAAAAAAAAATCCACATTTTAGTTGATTCTATATTAAATTACCAAATGATCAAAATGTTTTTTACTGAAAAAAGGCATTTTTGCTACAGATTAAGCTAGTAACAAGGACCATGTTTTGTTTTAGATCAGAGACTCAGTTTTGTTTAGTTCAAAGTATTTAGAACAACAGCATTGGCATGAGAATCCATTAAAGATTAGACATTTGGTGACCTTTTTTAAAGACCTTTTAAAATTAAAAGACATAATAAATTTTTCTGTAACTTTTCAAAGGAATTTTTTTTTTTTCATTGATTACAAGGTTTTATCCATTGATATTGATATATATTAAAAGACATGATCATTTGTTTTTAAAATATTAATGGATATTTAAGTTGTCAGTCCAGTGTCTCTCCTTTTATTTAACTGCATTTCAATCCAATTGATTGTTTTAAAATAAACTTAAAAATTTTTTCCAGATCTTTCATTATTAGCCAATTTAACGAACTATAAGTCACTTTAACAAGGTTAATATCTTTCATCAAAAATGGTCTTGTACCTTTTGTGTTATGGGTTAGTCAGATACGGTGGAAATTGTTAAGAAAGTGGGGGAACAATCGGAGAGTGATGATGGCCCCATCCAATGGTTGCTGTCATCTCTTTTCCAGCAGGATCAGACTTCCAAGGAAGCCGCCCTACAGTCGATGTCCTCCATGTCGTCCGCTCAGATCGTCTCTTTGTTTTACTCCCAGGATCAGGCCTCCAAGGACAAGGCGCTACACTCCCTCACCTCTTCCCAGATTGTGACAGCCTCTGCCATCCACAACAAAGCAGCCTCCCTGGCCTCCCTTGTGCAACCCATTAACTATGCAGGAACGCCTGTGAGTCTATTATACAATTTTTCCTTTAAAACATATGTTTACAATTAGCATTAATTAATATTTCTTGGTTATAATTTTTCAATAACACGAAAATTCATTTCTGTTAAACTAGAACAGCTGTGTTCCACAAAAGATTCACACTACTTTCCTAAATATTCCACAGAAAGTTTATATTATTTTGTGATAATGTTGTTGGTCATGTCCATATATATCCTGAATTTTTTCATTTTTAATTGCTAAATACATGAAGATATTTTAACAATTGAAAAGTGAAAAATTATTTGCAAAGTTTTATAAATTTAACTTCAATCAAATAGTTTTAAAATAAACATCCATAAAATTTTCCAGTAAAAACATATTATGTTATTGAATTCATTCTGTAGAAGCATCAACTATAATAAGTATGAGTATAAGTTATGTTAGAATCATATAAACTGGCAAATTTAATTTTTTTTATCCTATGCTAGAGAATGTTATTCACTTAAATTAATTTTACACATTATGAACAAATTTGTACAAATGACTATAAGCCTCTAATTATTTTGTGTTGTGGTTCAACTTCATTTAGTTATATTCTTATCCATTAATTTTGATTGATATTTTTGTCCATTAATTTTAACATATATTTGAAGTATTGTATTTTAAATGAATTTTTAAAAACTCCTTTAGTTTTAAATATTTTCCTGATAAATTTTTTTATATTTATTTTTTACCCTATAGTTCTGGCAGCCAGGCATTTCACAACCAGGAACATCAGAAGAGTAAGTATAAGAATAATATTTCGTAATGAAAATAATATTCATTGTAGTACAAATAATGTTCATTAGTTGATAGACACAAAAAAATATTTTATTTATCTTGCTTTCTATGCTCCTACTTTGAAATAAAAGGTACTCAGTAAATTTTGATTCTTCCTCTGAAAACTAATGATAACAGATAAATATTTTTGTAGTTAATGATATTATATTATGGCTATATATTATAATTTATGTGATATAATTTCATCGAAAAAATGCATTGTGGCACAACAATAATAAAGAAATTAAGAATGATGTCTTTTGAAGTTATAAATTTATTGATTTTTTTTTCCAAAATATAAATGTATAATTTATTGAAAACTTTTTGTGTTTATTATGAGAAACAATGTATGTAAATGTTGCAATGTTTGATTTTACAATCGATTATGCTCGACTTTACAATATTTGAAAAACACTTTTTTTTTAACTACATGCAACAATTTTTGATGTTAAATTTAATATTATTTTGCTTTTAATATAATATTAATCCATAGAAATAAATCGAAAAGAGGAGTTGGCATAAAATTAATTTGATTCTCAATCTCTTCTCACAAGATTGAGTTATGGAATACTATTTAAAATACTACTGTTTCCTGTTTCAGTTAAAATAAATCTATATGATTCTTGTCTTTTAAAAAAAAATATTTTTTATAATCTCTCTCTCATGAATGTTTTTTACAGCATCAAACCATTTGTAAGTCAGCCTTATGGGATGGGTCCAAAGCCCCCTACTGTTCCTGTGTCGGGCGTTGGTGTTGACCTCCTGAGTGCTGCATCCCTTCCCTCACTGGAGGGCCGAGCAATAGCCACCCACAAACTCCGTCTGGTTGAGCTCTCTGCTTTCATGGAGCAGCAACGAGATCCAGAAAATGTAAAGGCAAATATGCTTTGGTTGTTTTTTTCTTTTTTATTGAATAGTTTTGCAATTTTTGTTAATTAACTAATGTACTATTTGTTAAAAATAGTTAATACTGAAAATTTTATTATTTTATAAAGTATTTAAAAAAAAAAAAAAAGATTGTTTAAAAGGCCTGGTTTTTGGACAAAAAGTTTACAGGTTGAAAAACTGTTATGTTAGAGCACACATACACTCAAGCCACATTTTAAAAATCTTTATATAATATTATAATTATTTTACAATTTTAAAATATTAACATGTATTCTATAATACATTTTTTTTTTCTTATACTATTATTATATTTAATTTTTTTAATTGGAATGAAATATTACTAGTATTACAATACAAATTTCTTCTTTTCAATAAATAAATTGTGATTTTTGATAAAAAACTAAATGTACTATTATACATTTATATATCATTGTTTTTTCTACCTTTTATGCAACTGTATTTACACTTAAATATTTTCTAAAGTGTACATGAATTTTTTTTCTACTTTTAAATTTTTTTTTTTTTTTTCTTACATGTAAGATGGCTTTTTTATTCATTTTTAATGAAAGTAATTGAGGCAATTTTATATACTTATTTTAACTTTTTTCATAAATCAATATACTTTTATTCCATCATATCTCATTTTTTATTCAATTGTAAATTGATCTAAAATTATTTTCTTTTTTTCAGTATCACAGGCACTTATTTGTACATATAGGAGGTTTACCTAGTTATACAGATCCTCTTCTAGAGGTGAGTGCTTTTATTTTTGTAACTCTTTCATAAAAGCCAGTTAATACATTATCTGTTGTGTACTAAGTAAAAAATTCTTTTTATGTTCAAGGATAATATGCTTTTTGTGTATGATCCAATTAAAATATGAATTATAATGATCTTCTTAATATAGAGTCCACAGCACATCCTATTGATAGTGCACGCATTGTTAAGCCTTCGCTTTCATTTGAACTCAGCCGTTTGTTGAGCTTCATCACCAGTTGATGAAACAATGCTAATCACATTCATCAGATATTTATATCATCTGCACGATTTCAGAATGTACATAAACACATTAATTGCGTACTTATTTTAATCATTTAAATTTTTATCTTAGAGTCATTTATCTTTGATAACCCCCTGAAAATTAGATTGACACTCGATAATCCGATATGGCCAAGATTCCAAACAGGCTGGATTAGATACAGGTTACTGTATATGTAAAATCAATTATAAAGTCATCATCAATATATGCTGTTTTTTTAAATGCTTTAAAACATTATCAGCTATGATTGGTTAAAAAGTTTTTCATATGGTTAATTATATACTGCCAATTATCTTAAAAAAGTGGCGTAGAATTCATTAATACTTTTATATAATACTTATTGTAATTAAAATAATGCCTAAATTTTTGCAATTTTAAAAAAAAAAGTATATAATGATCTTTCAAAATAAGTTATATTTGTTTATTTTTTGTCTAGAAACTTGGTCATTCATGTTATAAAATTGCTAAATTTCATTTCTGTTGACTTCATTAGATGCAAATTAATTTATATTTAAATATTTTACCTTTTTATGTTTTTTTTTTTTAATTGAAAGTAAATGAAAAGAAAAACAAAAAACTATTGTACCGAAGAGAAATTTTGTTGTATGTTTTATTTATACAATTTACTATCAATCTAATATTATGCTATTTCTTTTACACGAATTTAATTATCTCTATCAATGAATATTTTTAGGCGAAATGCTTATTAAAATTTGACATCAATTTATAAATTGTAAATTTGTAATAAAGATAGAATGCAATTGAATTAAAAGGAAGTTTAATGAATGCACAGTATTGTGGATTTTAATTTATTTTTCTTTTTGATTTTAGCCTGTTAAACAAATCTATATTATTAATAATATTTATTTACCTAACTTGCTGTGATATGCTTTTCAGGCTGTTGATATAAAGCAAATCTATGACAAATTTCCTGAAAAAAAGGGTGGCCTCAAAGAGTTGTATGACAAAGGTCCTCAGAATGCTTTCTTTTTAATCAAATTTTGGGTAAGTTATTTTTTTAAAGTTTTTGTAAAGGAAATGAAATCTGAAAAATACTATTCTCTGCCTATAAGCATTTACAAATTTTCAGAGTATTGGATATATTTATAATGAGAAATAATCATAATATAAGCATATATTGCATTAATATAAAGCAATAATCTTGCTTTTTTTTTTTTAAACAAAAGGTCCACCTCCACACATTATTTACAGGTTTTTCTGATTTATTTATTTTCTTGAAGAGTGATTTATAATTTCTGATACTGAAATACACAGTTTGAGTACAGTGCAAGTTAAGTAAACAAATGCAAGATTGTACATGTTGTTCCAAAATAAATGTATTGGAAGTTTTACTGATAAATTTTTTAAAATGTTGATAGTTATTGTTTAAAATATAAAGCATTTTTAAATTTGTATCATTTTTTGGAAGAATTTGCTGTAATAGATTGTGAATATAAAATGCACTGGTTCTTCGTGCAACATTATGTCATAATATTAATGCGAAAAAGTAGGGTTTATATAAAAGGAAGATATATATTTCTTTTAATCAATTGAAATACAAATTCCAATCTTGAACATTTAATGCAACAATATATTACAATTAATTAATGGATGTACAATGAATTAACTTTTTTCTATTCAATATTTCTTCCTTTTACTTTAGGCGGATCTTAATACGAATATCCAAGATGAAACTGGAGCGTTTTATGGAGTAACCAGCCAGTGAGTATTTTGTGTTTTTTTAATTATTGACCATTTTAGAATCTAATTAAATAATGTAGAAATATATCAAATGAAATTTAAATATGAAAATTATTATATTTGTAACTTAATAGATGTTTTTGATGCTTTTTTTAAAAATTATATTCTTCAACTATATATTGTATAAGCTGAGAATTTTTAGAATGTTTACTAAAGCTAAAATTAAATGGGTTAGCTAATTAATTACACTAATTTCACAAAAAATATAGATAGTTTTCTTTTAACCAACACAAGTGAAAATTCACCAAATATCACTAAAAATAGCATATTTAATTTTTAAGTTTATGAAAAAATTAATTTTAGATGAAATAATTTATTCATTCTGTTTTTTTAATCAAAAGATTTGATCTAGTATTTATATTTAATGAGAAACTTAAAAAAAAGTTTAATGATGTTAATTATAATAATTTGATCTTTTTCTAATTCTTTTGTTGCAGTAAAAATTTTATTTTAGGATAATATATATATATTCTGGCTTATGGTTTTCTTATTTTGTATCACTTTTACTAATGCAATGTTTTTTTTTTAAAAAAGAAACTTATTTGAAGATCAATTAAATAAAAAATTTTGCATACTTTGCCACTGTACATTTTGGGACAAATTTTATTTTCTATTTACAATTTAATTCTGAAAAATTGTTAGTATTTAATGTGAAATTTTATTTAATTAAAATCTTGTTCTATTATTACATTTATTATAATTTACAATAATTAAATTATGATGTTTCCAAACTTCTTTCAAACATGTTTAAATTATAGAACTTTATATTTTCATTTCTTTCTGATTGTGTAGAACACAGTTTAGAGGGATTACTTTTGAAAAGTTGTCATACTTTTAGATTAAAACATTGCATTTTTTTTCATGCATTTCTACGATAATATTTTATTGATATTTCACAAGAAAGTTTTATGTTTTGTTGTTTCCTACAGATATGAAAGCAATGAAAATATGACCATAACATGTTCAACAAAAGTTTGTTCTTTTGGAAAACAAGTTGTTGAAAAAGTTGAGGTAAGAAAATTGTTATAAAAATATATTTATTGCAAGATTTTTTTGTTACAAATTCATATTTACAGAAATGAGAAAAGAATTTTATTAAATATCTAAATTACAGAATAGCTTTCAACCACATTTTATCCAATGTTTATATATTACTAAAATAGATGAATTTTTGTAGTGATTTCCTAAAATTATAATTATTTTTTTAGACTGAATATGCTCGTTTTGAAAATGGAAGGTTTGTATATCGAATTCACAGATCACCCATGTGTGAGTACATGATAAATTTCATTCACAAATTAAAGCACCTGCCAGAAAAGTACATGATGAACAGTGTTTTAGAAAATTTCACAATACTACAGGTGAGCCAAAATTTGTTTTGGTATTTTCTGTTAAATCCGTCAGCTGTTCTTGATAATAAAAAAAAAAAATGTGCTACAAGATTGATTTTAGGTTCTTAATTTAAATCAAGAATGGGTGGCTTCTGACCGCCAGTGGTGTGGAAAATTAGCAAGCATCCAAGGTGGATAAATTCAAAAAGAACAGTGTCATAGAGGAGAATATGTCATTTAATAGAGATTTTAATTATAGTAAAATAAATTTAATTTTTAATAATTAAAAATTTAGATTACATGATATTAAAAGAAAACTTAGATAAAAAAATTTTTAACACCATTATTATACTTTTTCATTCAAAGTTGCTTTGCATTGCATATATCTGACTAGAACACCTAACAAGTAATTGACCTGTTCTCTTCCACTATTAAATCAAATGTTCACCATTCCACACTGTCTGTGGTTGGATTATATCTTTATTTTTCTAGAATCGATGAGAAATTGAGTGATCTGAAAATAAATACTAAATCTATCAAAATAAAAAATTCAAGCAACACATACATAGTTTATTCCTGAATTTCAATTAATATAATAAAGCCTTATATACATTAAAATAATCTTTATTTTCTTTTAAAAAAAAGATTATGTTTAAAAGAAAATAAAATTTTATGGCTATAAAATAATTATTTTTTATCATCATTTTTTTCTGATTGATTTATTATATAATATTTTTAAAATTTATCAAAAATAGTGAATGATTGGTATTACATAATTTTAAATAAATTCCAATCTATGTGATACTATTGGAAAGTGTCAAAAGTTTTGTTCTCCTCTTGATGATACTCGTTATATTTTCTTCAGAATTATTCTCAAAGATTTAGTACTTCATTTTATGAAACATAAAATAATAGATAAAAAATAATTCGAAGTAATACTTAAAAAAATAAAATACTTAAAGAGCAGTTTTATTATTATCAAGTTTTATTAACCTATATTCAGTACACAAGATGTATACTTTTTTACTTTTGTTTATATTGAATAATTTGAAGGCTAATTTTTATGCCTTTCAGAATACATGTTTTTGTTGCATTTCTTTTATTTATAAATATTTTTATTTTCTTTATGATGCTAATGTTTATAATAAAATTTTTCATCATAAGAAATTATTATACTCGTCAATAGTTACATTTGCATTGTCATCAGTTATATCATTGGCTGTTGAGCAGCTTCTTAAGGCAACAATGGAAGTTGAAGTTGTTTTGAATTTATTCTATATATACATATTTTTGGCTTTAAAGATCTTATGGACAGAGTGTCTGTGCCGAGAATAGGTGTGGTAAATTTGTAGGCCACAATGTTTATTTGTTGAGTTTAAAGATGATATTGTGTACTAATTCCCTGATCCATATTTGGGAAGTGTTCATTCAGAATTGTGGTGGTAGATTGAAAAAATTTTTATTCTAACTAATTGTGCAGATCTGACTATCATCCCTAACAAGTAATCCATTTGTCCATTTCTGCCTCTAAATCGAATATTTGTATACTACGCTGCTATTTATGCATTAAAAATTATTGAGTTGTTTTATTTGTTTGCCATTCAGTTTAATTATACTTGTGTTCATGTGGTTTGCTACTTTTCACAATTCTGTGCATCCCTTATGTAAACAATTTTACTAGTTAAAATTCATATAAGAATACACAATATTCAGAAGTTTATGTAGAATAAAACATTTTAATTTTTCTGTAATTCATTTCAGGTGGTGACGAGTCGAGACACACAAGAAACTCTTCTTTGCATCGCATACGTCTTCGAAGTGTCCACAAGCGAACACGGAGCACAACATCACATTTACCGGCTTGTCAAAGACTGAACTCAGTATTTCGTTTCGTCCAACATCATCTACTTTTAGTGCCTACCAATTGGCTCCTGGCCGTGTACATACGAATCATCCATTTCTAATGACAGACATGTTTATTTTTACATGTGTAGAAGAACATCTGTGTTTTTACGATGTGCGTTCTTTCTTCCGTGAGCAGCTGCATTAAGCTGTCCAGTCGTTCGTGATTTTTTTGACTGTTGTTCATTGTACATATTTTTTTTATTAGAATTTTTTTACTTCGACTTTTTTGTAGGCTGCTTGAACTTTTAGAATTTGGAAAATTTTCTCTCCCACTTTTTATTTTTGAAAGAATACAAAAGGATTCATGGGCAGCTATAACAATTTTTAAGAATTTTTTTTTTAAATTTGGAGGAGACTAAGAAACGATATGCGTGCTAAAATTTTTTATTCAATGCTATTCACGATATAAAAAATAAAAATTGTGGAATTAAATATCATTATTTTAGTTTTCGTTTGAAGTGAAAGGAACTAAAAATCAAAAGAGAATAAAGGAAATTCCACAATTTATTTTTAATGCTGAGTAATTTTAAAGGATCTACGACTGAAAGCTGATCAAGTGTTACAAATTTTTCTTGATGTGCATTACTTCTGGATTTCTTAATTTGTATAATATTACAAAATTTTTTTTTAATTAAATGGATAAAAAATTTAATATTAAAGAAATAATATATTTTTTTATACAGTTAATGAAAATTATTTGTCAAATACAGTAGAAATAATTTAAATTTGGGAGGAAAAAAAACAGTTAGCGATAAAAAAAAAAAAAGAGAGAAATAAATGACTGAGCCCATTGTCATTGTAATTTAGTAAATATTTTATTTCTACTGTGTTTTGAAAATAGAATTCATATTTAGCACACTGTTTTCAAATAAATAAGGATTGAATTTTTTTTCTCTACTATCTCTTTCAAATTAATTTTTTATAAGTTAGTAATTAAATGAATTGTATAGCTAATGAATTGAATTGAATTTATTCTTTATGTAACAAAATTTTTCTGAAGTGTCAATTTTAAGTCAAAATAGCACAAAATTTTATGATGATGTATTTTCAGCATTGTTTTTTCTTCGAGCTTTTTTGTGAGTAAAAAAACAATTGCATTATTTCGACAGAATGTTTCTATGAAACATTCATTTTAGAAAAGAGCCAAAATCATCATTGTATTGCCATAAGAAAAGTCCAGAATATTTGCAAATAAACTTTTTTTATACACTGAAATCTATGGTGCCCTTTGTATTATATATTTTTTCATGATTCACCTGTTATCATCAATATTATAACTGTTATACATAATGAGTTCTGTTGAAATGCAAACCCATTTTATGATTCATTGTATTTATTTTTAATCTGTGAATGAATGAGATTTGTGTATGAAAAGAAAAATTATGACTTTTTTTCTTTATGCTTTTGTTGTTTTACTGTGAAAACGTACTAAAAATATAGTATTTGATTCTGACCTCAAGTTGATTTTCAACATGTCTGTTTAAAAGGAAAGAAATAAGGAATGCCTCAATGTGTATATACAGAAAAAAATATAAAAAAGATTGCGAGCATAACTGTAAATGAAAACTATAAATCAGTTATGACTGAAATATTTTATTTTGTTCAATTATATTTATATGATTCTGCACCAAATGATAAGAAATTTAATTCATTATAAAATAATAAGTCACATGTAAAAAAAAATGTTGCCAAAATCCAGAGTAAGAAGATTAATACTAGGCATGAATCATTACTATATAAAACCAAAAAAAAGTTGAAGTGCATTTATTATATATATATTTATTTGGCATTTCTGGAAATGAATCAAATAAGATTTTAAACAATGGATAAATGCATATAATTTTTGATTAAATGAAAGGTATATTATTTCTGCAGAAGGTTTTTAACATCAACTGTTGGGTAACAAGAAAATCAAATTTGTAAATTTCTTTTTAGTGTTTTTATTCCGTTGTAATAAAAGGATGGTTTTAACACATATAAAATTACCAAAATTCAAAATGCTTCATTACTGGTCGGCAAATAAAAAAAGTTTTCCTTATTGTTTTAGGTTACATTTTGAAAAATCCAAATCCTAAAAAAAATTATAATTTTTTTCATAAAAATGGATGTTCTCTTTTAAAAAATGACATTTTAATAGTAACTTTATTAAATCAAATTTCAAAATGATGCAATATTTTTTGAAAATGCAAATATACATCAGAATTTATAGAGAAAAATTATTATTTATAATTTTTTTCAAATATTTTGTTGAAAATGCTATCTTTAATTTTTTGGTTCATATAATTACAAGAAATATTCATAGCAAAAACCAATGTACCTAATAATATTCATGGTGTAGTTTCAACAATTAAATCAATAATGTTATAAAAGAAAATTGGAAATCTCATGTCCCGCATAATTTAAAATCAGGAATTCCAGATTTAATATCAAACTATGAGGACTGCTTATAGATTACAATTTATCTATATATTAACAGAAATAAACCAATTTTCCTTGTTTAAAAAATAAATTTGAAAAGTCAATAGAATTTTTTTAAAATTATCATTACAAAGCATTTAAATATTTAATAAAGCAATAAAATATTTAGTTTATTTGTTATGGAAAATTTTATGAATGTTATCCAGTGCATAGCTTAATTATTTAATTCACTTTTCATTACTCAGTTAAAAATTATTTTTTATCATTGAAATCAATCTATATTAAAAAAAAAAAAAAAATGAGAACCATAATATTTTGTCGCAATTTATCCGATGATCAAAACAAATAAATCAACTTGCTAGATACATCTTAAGGTTATAAAGATTTTGTGTTGTAAGAGCCAGTTATGAAAAGTGACTTGTAAAGTAATAATACTTAAAACAACAGAGATAGATTTTATGCAATGTTCATTTACATTAGGAATTTAAAGAAACTTCCTAAAATTGATGTATATTGTAGGCCGACCAGTGTAATAGAAGCTATTAATTTGAAATATAGTTTTCATAAATTATAGGTTTGTAGTACATAATAATGTTAATGGTATAGAAATAGAATGAAGCTATAAGTGCCTTTCTAAAAATCATGCATAATTTTCGTACAAAAGATTTGTTTTTGTCTTGTGATGTATAACCAATAAATAATGTTGTACTTTTAAAATGGTCAAATTGCAATTTTCTTTTTAAATGAAACATTTTATTTGTTTTCAGTTTGCAAGAAAAATTTCAAGATTTGTTTTTCCAATATTATATATATAAACTTAAATAGTTTTTATGTTTTTCTAACAAATGCTTGAAATAAAATTACATACCTATCTTATAGCATATTATTCGTATGCACAATTCCTTTGACTAAATTGAATTTATTTTTCTTTAATAATAAATTTAGTTAACATTTTTTAATCAAAAATAATTTTATATATAAATTTAAGGAATTTTAACAAACAAAATATAGTTTTCTAGCTTTTAAAAACTGACAGGGAAAAAAAAAAAAAAAAAAAAAAGGTTAATGTTTTATAAATATAAAAAGCAATTTTTTAAATCATAAATTGTGTTTTAAAGGGTTCATTGAAAATATTCAGCCATTTTTTTCCTTCAAGTAACTTCAAATTAAAATATATCAATATATTTTTTTTATCCAATATTAAATTTTTTTCTTTCTTTGAGGAAATTTTAAATTGGTTATAATATGAACATCTCTTCATTGCATTTTTTTGTTCTTTACAAAAGGAAATTGCATTTTCTATTTAATAAGATTATTCTCATCATTAATTCATTGTTTGTTGAATGAGGAATTTATATATCATTTGAGTTTGTTAAATGAATTTAATATTTTAATTATTAATAGTTAAAAAGTTATATTATTATTTAGTAAAATTAATTTTCAAAAAATATTACATAGAAATTTTAATTTTGGAAAAGAAAAAGTATAAAATATTACAAAAATAATTTTTCTATGCATGTTTGTCTGTCACAAGCTTAAATGCAATAAAATATTGTGGTTAAAAAATCCTGTTATCCCTTTTATATTGCCAGAAGTTATAATTACCATACTAAAAATAAATACAGAATTTAAAAATAAAAAACTTTTCAACATTCATCTACGGCTGTTTTACACGTACAATTTCATAAAAATATTAAACATGTAGTTATTTATGAGAAATGTGTTTTAAAATTTTCTATGTCAATCTCATTTTTGACGATTCATTTCTATATTTAACTTTTTGCACAGCAATTTAAAATATTCTACAAATGATTACAGGTAAAAGTTCCCAAAGAAAATAGTGTTAATAAATTTATTTATAATATGATTAGAATCTTTTTCAAACTAGCAAAGATGGGAGTAGTGAATTTTTCTAACATAAATGTGAATAAAACATTTGTTAATTTTTATTATAAAAATATAAAGTTTAATTTTTTCCTTATTAATAATTATATTTGTAATTTTTTTTTTTTATATTCATATCTATAAATATTTGTTCACAAATGTTCAGATCCTAACTGACTCGTGTTTTCTAGACAATACATATACATTTGTTGAATATTTTAAATAGCTCACGTCTTTCAAGGGGAAAAAAAAAAATTCATAGATAGGGATCATGCATTTAGGCTAACATATTATTGACGAAATGTTATCTTCTAATCTGCAATAAAATATTTTTCTAGTTAAACTATTGAAAAACTATGCTTTGGTGGCAGGAAGCAATATACAAAGCTATTTTTGAGGTAAAAATATTCTATAATAGTATGGAATATTATAGGATTAATTTATCAATTGTTTAATGGTATGTATTCATTTCAGTTTCAAAACATATATATAACAATTTTTATTTAAGGCTTTTAATTAATTCTGCTCAACAGTTATGAATGTATTCTGTAATACTTTAAAAATATTTATCAAATCATAGTGCAATAGCAAGTCTACAGATTATTATTGTTTCTCAGAATATTTCTTCAATTTTTTATTACATTTCTAATGGCTTTAAAAGTTTAAAATAAGCAATACAGTGGTTTTGTTTGAGATATATAGGTATTTTTTGCTTTTAAATGCAAGCTTGTTCTTTCAAAGGACACCGCTATTTAATCCAGTACCTATTGAGATATTCGTTTACGCATTTTCTGTGATAATTGGGCATTAGCAAACAATTTGGCTATCAAGGTTAACTATATATTTATATTACCTGCACAGATTGAGAAAGTACATAAATTAAATATGTGCATATTTTAATTGTTTCAATTTTTAACTAAGATGCTTTAATACAAGGCGATGGCCATTCCAAAAATAAAGTACCTACTGTAAAATGACAGTATTAAAAAAAAAAAAAAAAAAAAAAATTATAGTTTATGTATGGAAAAGGAAGAATAGTGTATCTGAAAAGCAAACACTATACTAAAAAGTGATGCATTTTAAAACTTAATACTATTTTTTTTCAAGTTCTACAGCAGTACTTTTTTTTGTCTAAACATTATTGGAATTTTTGTTATCTGTATTTAGTATAAGAAAATACCTACTTTGTAATGAAATTTAGCAGGATTCAATTTTTAATGGGCATAATAAAAAACATGCATACATGAAATTAACCAAAATTTTATTCAACATTTGAAAAAGATAGAAGCAGTTAAAGTACAATCATATGAGATAATTCCAAATATACTTTCGCATGAAATTTGGCACACAAAGGTCAGGAAAAAAAAAAAAAAAAAAAAGTTTGGCACACTATTTACAAACATTTGATAGGAAAAAAAAAAAAAACTAAAAATGAATTTCACAGGTGCAATGCAATGATTTTCTTAAAATATTTAAAAAGAAGTTGAAATATGCTTATAAAATGCATTTATAAACAAAAACAGCAAGAACTAACAAACAATAACAGAAATATATAAGGTATAACAAGTAAATAATATTGCAAAACTTATCAATCGAAATATTTCACACACTGCTTAATTTCTTCAAAGAAAACACCAAATACTTTATTTATATTGCACAGTTATATTTTTATTTACTGAAACAATTCTAGCATTTAGGGAACTGTATTGAAAAAAAAAAACTTTGGTTTTATTTCAGCTTTTATGCAAGAGATTTTAGATTTGAGAAAGATATCTAATATATATTAAAATTATTACATTTATATATTAATAATGCATTGAAATTCCCATTTGCAAGTTTATAGCAATTAATACAATCAAATACTGATATCACATTAACATAACAGATGAACTTAAAATAAAAGCAATTCTTTCTTAATGAAATAACATAAGATAGTTAATAAAAAGAAAATTTTCATAAAAAAAAATTGCATTATTAATAAGTAAAAAGCCTATAAATGTATTTTAAATGACAGAAATGATGTAAAAAAATGTTAATTAATAAAACAGAAAATCATTTAATGCAGCTAATTTTATCACAGCAAAATTAAGTAAATACCAGAAATTATAAAAAGATTTTAAAGACCAGTAAAATTTTCAGATTCCAAAAACAAAATTCAAATTTTATGGTATATTACCATACAAAAAGAACATCACTTGTAAATGTTTGACTCTTTCATTCAATTGATAATGATTATATAATGTTGTTTTTTTTTTTCTTCTTCTTTCGAAATTGTAATACAAGTCAAACAGAACACAATGAAAATATTTTTTGCAATCAAAATAAGCCGTAAAATGTATTATTTACTGATTTCTTAAAGTACATTTTAATGCTGTAGTATGTATGTTTAAAAATTACTCATTTAGTTAAAAAAAATTTTGATCACTGGTTCTTTAAAATCAATTTTTTCAAAAAACATTGATAAAATGCTACTACTAAACACAGAATAAAAAAAAAAAAAAACAATTTCACACACACTTTTGCAAAAAAGAAATAACACTTACAGAAAAAAATTAAATACTAAAAGGATAAAAAATAAAATGTATACACTTAAAAAAAAACACATTGATAGAAAAGACGAAGCAACTCCTACAGAGTCTAGCACAGAACAGTACATCTAAATTCACTCTATTTAGGTTCAATTCAACCTATCTAGTAAAAAGTTTACAACAATAAAGAAAATTAATACTTATGTTTTGAATATAAAATGAGTTTAGGGAGGAAAAGAACAAAATGTTGACAGGAGAAATTTCAAAGTTTACTCATCTTCATCATAATCTGAAAAAAAAATTAATTATTTGCACTCAATTATTTTATTTAGCACAAAAATTAAATTTAGCTAACAAAAAAAAAAAAAAAATGTTAAAAAAAAAAAAATTAACTACTTTTTCATTTTGTTTTAATACACTTCATAGATCTTACAACACTATACTTGCTTAAAGGATAAAAATTAAATGCTACAGTAGCTTCTTTTTAATAAGGCATTTAATAGTTTGGCACATTCTACTGCAATTTGGCATCAATCAAGTCTTTGCTTCCATATGGATTTGAGCCTTCATAGATCTTACAACACTATACTTGCTTAAAGGATAAAATTAAATGCTACATTAGCTTCTTTTTAATAAAGCATTTAATAGTTTGGCATCAATCAAGCCTTTGCTTTCATATGGATTTGAACCTTCATAGATCTTACAACACTATACTTGCTTAAAGGATAAAAATTAAATACTACAGTAGTTTCTTTTTTAATAAGGCATTTAATAGTTTGGCATATTCTACTGCAATTTGGCATCAATCAAACCTTTGCCTTCATATGGATTTGAACCTTCATAGATCTTACAACACTATGCTTGCTTAAAGGATAAAAATTAAATGTTACAGTAGCTTCTTTTTAATAAGGCATTTAATAGTTAGGCACATTCTACTGCAATTTGGCATCAATCAAGCCTTTGCCTTCATATGGATTTGAACCTTTGCTAAACTCTGACTGACGTTTTTCACACATTTAATTGTCATTATAAATTTTAGCCATAAAACAAGCCAATTGCATATGAATAACTATAGATGAATATAACAGACATTGGTAAAAAATATATACAATAAGATTAAGACTTCATTCCAATAAGATATAGAGTATTTTGCAAGTTCTCCTCAACAGCAGTGATAAGTTCAATTACATATATTTACCTTTCTTTTTAAATTCTTAAATAATTTTAGTCAATTCTATTGTTTATTACTTAAAAATATACGAATAAAATCTATGCAAATCAATAGAAAAATCTATAAAATTTAAAATTTTGTAGCAATTTTCACCTTTTAAGACATTTTAAATTAGATTTATATAGAAGCAACAGAGAATCATTTAAAGACATTGTATGCCATGATTATCTTTTGTATCCCAAGCCATAAAAATTTTAATCAGTCTTTATGTGCAATTTTTTTTTAAAAAAACAGTAATCATTAAGAATAGAAGCCAGTAATAATAGTTTGAATCACAGATTATGTGGAAAATTGACAAGAGGAAGTTGGACAGATTCAAACAGAGCATTGTAAAAGAAAAGAAAGGTGATTCCAGATAGATTTTAATTACAATAAAAATATTTTTTGATTAAAATCTTAAATTACATAAAAAAATAGATGAAGAAATCCATTTCTTTCTTTTACCAAGTAATCGATTTGTCCATTTTTGCCTTTAAAATGGATGCTTATCTTCCCACACAATTGCTGGTCAAACTATATCTATGTATTTTAAATAATTAACATTTAATAAGAAAATATCTGAAACAAATCCAGAGGAATTTAAAAATTACAGAAACAGTATTATTAGCAAAAAATAAATATGATTTTATCATTTTATGAAGTAATTCTATAATGAAGTTATCGAATGTACTTCATTTTCACCAAACTTATATGCATTAAAAAATAATTTACATGTAAACAACAACTGAAATAACTTTTGGAACATTTCAAACTATGTTTTTAGATCTAATTTTAGTCTATGTTCTACAAAAATTTCAAACTTTTTAATAGTTTACAACAATTGATTATTATCAATTGTGAAAATGAGTTTTTGTACAACTTTAAACTCAATAAACTTTTCACTGTTTTTAAGAATGGCAGTTAAATCTTCAAGACACGTTAACATCATAATAAATTTCTAATATTTTGACAACTTTAAGATTTTTTTTTAAGAATCCAGACAATACACAAATACACATTTGATATCATAGGAAATTATGATAAACAAAAATACAGTTAATAAAATTAAATTCTAAAGGGTCATAACTAAGGAACAATAATCATAACTAAAAGCAAAAAAGTATTTAAAAAAAAAAAAAAAAAGAGGAAGGGAACTAAGGATGTGACATACCTATATGAATTCGACCCTTACCCTGTCTTCCTTTACCCTTATGCCCAGAACCCTTGTGGCAGGGCTTTGTGATCTTTTTATTAGCTTCGCACTGTTGAGGAGCAACCTCAGAGCGGAACTTTTTCAGGACAAGCACCTTGGTCTTTTGACCTGTTGCAGGATCGCAGTCACTCCATGCAGCCTGCTTGCTGTACCTGCACACTACAGAGGGAACACAATATATATATTTTTTTAAATTATACTTATTCAGAAGCTAGTATGTTTTATTTATTTGACATTAGCTTATCTATAAACAGTACAACAACATTAAAATTAACCCTTTGCACTCAAATTTTTTTTTTTTTTCATTCGTATTACCAGCAACTCGAAGCAATTTTAGTGAAAAGATCATATTCACATGTAAGTTTGATATACATATTAAAAGAAATGCATTATTTATATTGTTATTAGCATTGTCTCCATAGTGGAGCCCTCGAGCTTGAAGTCAAATTTTAAATTGCTCCGCTCCTCAAATGCAAAGGGTTAAATTTGCCAAAACCTACTTGAGTAATTTCTTAACAAATATTGATCCTATTTAAATTTTTTTTTTTCAATTGATCTATGCTTTATATTAGAAGTATCCTAGCTAATTTTGATGAAAACTTCATGTAAATAGTGGCCGTGCATAAGTAGACACACACAAATACTTTGATTATCTATTATTAATTACTTTATCTTAGCATAATGTCTTTGTTCTGTTTAAAGTGCAACTAATATCCATTGAATGTCCTCCATTTATATCTGTTACAGCCTTAAAAAAATACAGTAACAGTTGGAATTGGTGAGCACCAATTTGGGTGCAAAAACCTGTACTTGGTGGTAGGACTTCTAATGGATATCCCACCTATAGATCCTTATAAAGTTTCTAACAAGCCAAACTATTAAGACTATTACCTTAATTTGCTTTATATGAGTGGAGCAAACAGAAAGCGATTTTAATTGCAAATAGCACATGGATTTTGCACCATGATAATTCACATATTCAACATTGCTCTTGTTACTATGAATTTCTATGAGAAATTCAACACACTAGCTTCATATTCATCAATCTTGCATTTTTTTTTTTATCTTCACAATAAAATCACTCTGCCGTATGTTCTAATACAATTTTATAAAATCGTTGCTGATTTTTTTTTTTTTTTTTTTTTTTTTGTTCTTCTACAGTAGTCTAGTTGACGCTATATTAAAATTGAGGGATCTATATCAAAGAGGTCAATGACTTTTTCAGAACATTAAAGTTGGCATCCAGATTAATAATAATAAAAAGGGATACATTTTAAGAAATTAAATATTAGCTATAATGCATATAAATGAAAATCTAAACCTCAAATGACATCCATAATTCACATAATTTTGATAGATATTTAAATTAAATAAATTTATAAACATTTCCTACAAATATTAATAAATATTTAAAATTTTTATTTGTTCAATACTTATGGAAGTTAATAATAATTGTATTTAAAATCTGACATATTTAAGTAATTGTGTACAAATCAGTTTTGTAATTTTTTTAAATATAAATATCAGTTTTAATATAAAAATTAAAATCTTAATGCCTACATAGCTGTTCAGATTTTTTCTTCAGAAATCATTTTTATTGGTTACAAAAGTAAACAATGACCTAAAATGTATTTATTTTGGATTTTATTTTTATTAATGATACTTTTGGTAAATTTCATAAAAGCAAATATAACATTTATTTTTCAAAACTTCATTAGTAAATAGCTTATTTGAAGTATTCCCTCCTTTTTTATCTTCAATCGCAACTCCACTTTTAATATAATGTAAATCTAACTTAACATGTCATTTTGTTATTCATATTTCATACTTCAACAATATTTCCCTTCTCTAGAGTTTTATAATTGTTTACAGTAATTATAATTTTAGAATTTGATAAAATTGTTACTTAATAGGAGTATTAATACAAAAATTTCAATTTTGTTACAAGAAAATTTCCAATCACATTGGAAAAATACCTTTTTTGCATTTCTTAGAAATTGTTCTTGTGGGGTCACAAGAAGAATCACTCTCAGGTTTAAGGCTGTCGGTGCGAGCCCTAGTGTTGCTGCTCACGTCACACTCACTCCAATCTCCCTTGTCATATTTACAAGCTAAAAGTTGAGAAAATAAGTAACTCTATTAAAAGGAAATAAAAAAAAAAAGTTTGTAAATATAATGAATGAAAAACAATTTAATTTTTTAAAAATATATATATTTTTTTAAATTAGCTCATAAAACTACACCTCACAAAAGATATAACATAAGATTAATATATTTTTCATGCAATTAATAAAAAGCTTAATTTTTCAAAAACTAACAAAATCAAATTGATGTTTGGTATGACATTTAATTTGTAAAATTATTAAATTTTTTTTTTTTTTTTTTTGGGAAAAGGGGTTTAAAGAGCAAATATTGAAAATATTTGCACTTTAGTATTCTCTTATTAAAATAAATCTCATGATTAAAATCTACATTGTTGATAGTATATAACAATTACAGAATTTAAATTACAAAATAAACAGTTTTAAACAATTAAGAAAATAAAAAAAATTTGAGCTACAAAGACATGAATCTAAAAACAGCTTTTTTTTTTTTTTTTTATTTTGGATTCAGTACTTTTACCAAAGCAAAGAAATTTAATGGTAACATTTAATGAAACACTAAAAAAAAATTATTATTTTAGATAGTTTTTACATAATATGGCAGAAGAACAGTTTGATTGATTGATCAAGTATATCTTTGTGCGTATATGTCTGTGTGTGTATATGTATGTATGCATGTGTGTATATATATATATATATATATTTCAACAATATTTATACAACTTAAATTTATTTTAAAAACAAATAAAAAAAGATCAAATAAATATATCCAACAGCCAAGTACTTTTTAAATCAAAATTTACTCCATAGATAAAGAAAACTTTCATAATCATATAATTTAATCAAGTTTACTTCCAATTCTGCTTAAAGTAATATGGCTTTCAGATTCAATTTCTAGATTGCTTACTAAGTGCAACAAATTTAACTTTCTTCCAATTTAAATATTTGGCCCTTTTGTGTCAAATTATTTATTAAAAAGCAATGAGTTATGTCATTTATATGTCTTCCTTGGTCACTGCAAAGAATCTTGTTAATTCAAAACTTCTAAGACATTTCCCTCTGTTTACCTTTTTTGCATTTCCTTGAAATAACTTTGGTTTGTTCGCAAGAAGAATCTCCCTTCTTTAGGGTCAAAGTTTTCTTTTGCATATTTGAAGAGTCACATTCGCTCCATGGTCCTTTCTTGTAACGACATTCACCATCTAGAAAGATCAACAATTTTCAAATAATGGGTACATAAATGCAAGTGCATTTTATAATCACTTCCCTTTTGATTTTATAGAATGAAAAGAGTATCTCACATGGACGATCTACAGTAAGCCGTATCATACAACCACAGATTTTTAATGCTTTTTGTAAATTTTAAATCAATAAATCTTTATTTACTAATCATACTACAACTTAATTATTATGCAACATTATTTTCAAAGAATTTTGTCATTAAATATCCCTACCTTATAAATAAGATTTACAGTACATGAACAAAGTATAATTATTTTAACATTTACTTTTATTTCATTAAATGTATTAAAAAGACTAATACTGATGTTTTACAATTTATCTAATTAATACTTGCTTTGCTCATTCTTTGGGTGTTTCAATATATATAAGAGAAAATAATGCATTGTAAAAATGAATACCAAATCCTTTAAATTTCTTAAGATTAATTTTGAGACTACAGAAGAATGCAATTTCTCACAACAATCACAAATATTTATTTACTTACTATGTTTATAAATAAAAAACCCTGACAATAAATAAATGTATTAAATATGATATCCAACAATAAAAGTAATTTGTAGCAAAAACCAATTTATTTGTACAAATACATAGTTATAGTAAAAATGGAGACTTGTTTAAATTTTATGCTTTCTAATTTTACATAATAAAAAATTAATATTACATATAATGTTGCTCTTATGCATCAATTGAGAAAAAATTGTTAAAATGTATTGTTAAAATCAAGGGAGAAAAAAAGTTACATTGAAATAAAAAATTTTCTTTGATTTAATCAAACCTGAAGTATATTTAGTTTAATTAATGATAAATACTACAAAGTTCAAAAGCAAATAAACTCCATCCTTATTCTGAAACCAATAAAATAAAATTTATTTTAATTCATGTTAAAATCAATAAAAAGTGGATTTCAATTTTAAATAATTAATGAATAATTAAAAAAAACTGGATACTTCTGCATTAAGAATAATATGCAAAGTTCTGCACAGAAATTACTTAGTAGATAAATAAAATGTTACTAAATATGGAAAATCAAAAATTCTTATGTTGCAGTATCTTTATTTAAAAGTCATAAAAAAAAAATTATAGGTAACATAATATCAGAGAAAATCTACATCTTGTCTATAAAGACAAAAAAATTAATATAATTATATGGACATACATGTCAGCAGACACAAGAAAATACATTGAAGACATTCTAGAATCAAAATTACATTAAATAAAATACTTCTTTCCTGATAATATACCATTTCTTTTCAACAAAGTTTAGCAACTTAATTACACAGCAAAAAATATGTGTGTAATTATTCAATACAGAAATAAACTATTAATATTGTCAGAAAACAGCCTTTAATGAAACCATATTAAAAACATGAGACAATTTACAAAATAAGAAATTATCAAAGAACAGAACTTATAAAAACTAAAATTGCTTTCAGACATCCTACTATAACAGATTTTTCTATAAAAAAATTATAGCTTTACATTTATATTTTTGAAAATCATAAAAACAAAAATGTAAAATTTAAAGTTTTGTAAAAACATAACTACAAAATAAAAATTAACACAAAAGAATTTTAATAATTTCCTTATGTGTTATTTTTTTCAGTGAAAATAACATGAAACTAAATCTGCCAAAAGTAGAACTGTCTTTTTGTAAGAAACTTTCAATTTTAAAAGGAATGTAAGAAATCGATGATAAACCACTGTTACCAAGTGCAGAGTATCTTATTGAATGGCAGTTTTGATATATCTGAAATTATCCTTTTAAAATATTGAGTTGATTCAACATGATTGTGCCTACCTAGATTGCAGAAATTTTATAGTTGCACAAGATAGCAGTGTCAAAATCTTTCCTATTGACAACTTTTGGCACTTTTTTTTTTTTTTTTTTTTTTTGCATAAATCATCTTCCCATGTCTATCACTGTCTGGTAGAAATAAAATTTGGTTTCATTCTGTTCATTAGTTTTAGTTGCAAATACCTCTAAACAGGGAAGATTATTTTATGGTTCCCTTGTACATTAATTTTCTTTTTTCATAGTCACTAATAGATTCTGAACTACTTTAATTATTGAATTTGAATATAATAAAATTTATAATGTTTTGTAAGAATTTTAAATTTGTTGAAATATCAAGCTAAAACAATTTTCAAAATTGATTGCTTAGTAATTAAAAAATGTATCTTCTTAACTTGTTGTTAAAAATATTATTAACCATATTTCAGAAACACTTCAACAACCATTAAATCTCAATTTTTATAATTAGATTCACCATAACTTTAAAGAAGCAAGCAAATCTAAATTTTAATGCCACTGGTCAATGGCATTAAAATTAGTTTAGTTACAACGAAATAATAATTGATCATCAACTGAAAAGAAATTTTTCCTGAATTCTTACTTCTTAATCTTCAAAAATTTCCACAATAATTCTAGATTTGATTATGGAAGAACATTAGGATAAATCTTATCTGCTAATATAATATCATGGTTTTCCATGAAATTTTCAAATTCATCTTGTAAAACTGGCATAAAGGATTTTAATAAGTTTCAAATAAATTAAAAGTTCTACTGAGAAATATTTTAGAAACAATAATCTTTTTTGGAAATATTTATTTATATATGAAAGTATATACCCTTCTTCTTGCTATGTGCTCCTCGTGTAACTCTGTAGACTATCTCCTGATCATCCGAGTCACGAAATAACTCGTCATGAAAATGACCTACAGCTTCAATCAAAATAAATGTAGACAACATAAAGCACACAGTTAAATAGACTTTCATTTTTCCTGCTGATGCTAGAAAATAAAAAATGTATAGATTAATACAAAATTTTATTTTATTGACATACAATGTTATAATTTTTAAAACATTACAACAAGTTTATTATTTATATAAGATTGAATATTAGAAATTTTTAAATTTATTTAAATCAGTATTTTTACTTTATTGCAATATTTTATAAACAGAAATAATTAAGTACGACAAAAAAGGATTTTCTTTCTAAATATGAATAATATATTTTTACTTCTGGATTAATAAATAACTCATGGTTCTTTCCTAGAAGACAAAGAATTTTATATTCAAGCTTTCAATGACATTTTAAAAGATTTTTAATGTTTACAACATATCCAAAAATTTGTAATTATTACAAACCCTTACATTACAAAAATATTATATATGTGTTAATATGTTATTATACAAGGTTTTTGCACAAATACAAGAAATTAAAAAAAATTTACTATTAGGAAATTTTTTAGTTTGCTAATACTCTTAAATGTAAAAATACTTTTTACACTCAATATCTTTTATAAAAATAGTCTAATTCTTAGTTTTAAACATATCGTCTAGGAATTTCAAAGCTCATTAGTTTTAAATTGATTAGAAAGCTTCAGTTTTTAAAACTATATCTATTAACTCAATTTTTTTTTTTTTTCTTTAAATGTAGGAAGTTTTCATGTAATATTTTTTTAATGCTCAGTTAAAATCTTTAACAAAAAAATATACATTACAAATAAAAAATTATTCAATTTCTTGATTACAATTAAGCTATTCCAAATTTTGAAAATAAATCATCTTCATATTTATTCCAACAGTAAATGAAGAATTTTCCAGAAATATATATTTTTTATTTCCTGTTTCATATGCACTGTCATAATTATTTCCTTCTTATGAATGAAATTTAATATTTTTAATTGAATATATATATATATATACTGTCCATTTAGCTTGGATATTCAGAAGGAAGTATCGCTTTGTTTTTAAAAGTATCACCATAAATGAAATTAATGAATTCTCAGAAACAGATGTTTTATTTAAAAAAATATACGAAGATATATTTATCTTATGACAATTTGGGGTTATAAAATAAAACATATTTATGAAACAAAAAAAATAAATTATAAATTATGTCAAAAATATACTTTACTTTGATATAAAAAAAATAAACAAAGATAAATGACAATATTTTATGACCAAATCAATTTCATTGATTACTGAAATATAGAATTATTTACTATTTGTTGTAATTCTTATAATTATTATTTTTAAAATTTATTGAAATACACATAGTTAATATAAACTATATTGGTGCTGTCAAAGCAATTTTTGACAAGACCATTTACTAAAATAAAGTACTACTACTCAAGATGAGTCATTGGTTTTCATGGAGCTAATTTTATAAATTTAAAATAAGAATATTTAAGTGATTTAGGTCTCTGAGTATTAGGGAGAAAAAATCGAGAAAACACCCTTTCTTCAAATAATTTTGAAATCAATAGTCTTATTTTTATTATGAAAAAAAAAAAAAATAGCAATGAAAATAATAAAAATTGCTTTTGCATCATTGTATCCAAGAAATCTATCATAAAGGATAAGCAAACAAATTAGATTTACTTTATATATGCATGACTGAAGACTGCACGATAATTCAATTATAGCACCAGAAAATCTTAGTCTATGCTATTTTAATGAAAATTGTGATTAAATTCTTTATGAGCATTTGAAATTCTTGAACATATCATAAATTGCAGGCGTACAATGAACGAAGCTAATAGTAACTCAAAAGGAATCGATGCATTTCTACTAGATTTATTATATTGATATTGTTTTTTTTTTTTCATCATATGCATTAAAAAATTAGTTTATAAGTATAAATTAAATTTAAAAAAAAAAAAATGTTTTCTTTAGTTTTTGCTAGGGATTAAATCGAAAAATAAAACAGGAGTTAATGTAGCCCTTTAGTGCAGTAAAAATATTCTTAAAAAGCGTATATTACATAAAAATTTTTAATTAATAGGAATATTTCAAATAAGTGTTAAAAAGACAAATCGAAAACAAAGCTTTTTTTAGTCAATTTTATTGCCCGTTCTTGGTTATAATATTCACAAATTCAAAGCTTATATATATAAAAAAAAAAAAATTGTCATAAAATAATATTAGCTATCTCCATTTTTTAAAAAATAGATTCGTGGTATATTTGTATGAATAAAATATTCACAAATTTATAGGGAGGAAATAATATTTATAGATGATTATAAAATACTTAACAGAGTGCATTTTTTACGAATGCAATAAAACTTACATTTGGTCAATCCTGAACAAAAAAATATGGATCTAGTTGAAAAACTAAAATGCGAAATGCAGGGATGTAAATGCTACAGCAGACAGAACTATTTACCACAACAAAAAACAGAAGCGATATTGAACAGGAACCGGTAAAATCTGGTTTAAACCAGAGTTGAAATCGTTGACCTACAAAGTGTAATGACCAGACAATCCGATCAGTAATTCATTGTAAACAAAGTGCAGTGGAAACTCCTAAATCTTACAAAAGAGGACGCCTCGAACAGAACTAAACACTATATTTATGGTTTCGTTTTCTATTAAGTTGTTGCTCATACATTAATTTTTTTTCATAGATTAAACCATGGATATAAAAATTAAATAAATAAGAATAAAAAAGAATATTATTAATATAACAAAAATCGAAATCCGCTCACAAATTTCAATTATCAAGTGTGAACATACTTTGCTGGACGAACACATACAGGAGTATACCAATCTTTAATAACCCAATAAATTTATAAAGCAATTGATCAGAATATTATAAGAACTATTAAATTCATTAGCAACAGAAATATAGTAAAATTTGATAGCTCTAGAATTTTATGAAGATTGGTTTTAGTTTGTCGCTCTACCGTCATCTTGTGCACACGAGGGCTAAACAGACCGGGACCTACAGTTTAAAGTGGATTCCGAAACACTCATAAACATCCATGCCACAGCCAGGATTCGAACTTGGAGCCTATGGTACCAAAGGCCAGAGTGCTAGCCAATTGGCCATCAGGCCGCACCTTATGAAGAAGCAATTGTTCAAATACTACAAAGAGCACCACCAAATTCTGACAAAGAAGTTTGTTTAGTGACAATAAAAGTAGCATTTATAGGCATAAACTGATCTTTAAACAACAATTTGAGGAAATTGAAAGAACAATTTGTTAAACGTTGAAAACAAAGCATTTCAAAATGAAATACAGAGCACTTGACTAGATATTAGTCAATTGTTAGATTTTGCAACATATATTTCATGCCAGTTTTAAAACACAAATAAATAAAATGAAGTCAAAATCAGACTAGACGGACTTGGCCAACCATGGGCTGTAGTGCCAGGGAGTTAGTAAAGAGGAATATAACAGGTCTACAATTGGTTATTACAATGTAATAATCCGGTTGAAAAACTTTTCATGACTCAATGAAAAGCATTCGAACTAGGTTTCTACCTCCACCCATCAAGATTTGATGCCTTCTTGCCCAGGTAGAGGGTGCTTTCCATTCCTGGCACTCTTGTTTCTTTATTCTTGTTTTCAACTGTTTGTTTCCACTCCAAGGGGATTAAACCCCCATTCATCTTTTATTTTCTGATGGAAGGTTTGTGGCTGATTTGCAGCCGAAGTACTTCATCCAACCTACCAAACTGTAAGTTTATATAAATACTTATAAGTTTATATAGTACTTAAGTTAATTTATAGTACTTATAAGTTTACATAGTTTACTTATAAGTTTATATAGTTTATTATAATAATTATAAGTTTATATATATAAGTTTATTTCCATGGTAATACTTATACTGAGTATTCATGTCTGACTGCTATATTGCTGCAAGTGGAAGAAAATGTGTTGTACAATAAATTTTTACAAATTCTTAATATTTTAAAGTTCATTTATTTATTACATAAATTCCTGCTGCTTTTTCTTTTCATCTTTTTTTTTTTTTACATCCTTCTCTTAGATAAACAACCTTTTACTATTTAAACTTCATTTCAATTTTTACTTATTTAAATATTTAAAATTTTATTTCTTGGTTTTCAATAGTAATGACCACTTGTAAAATCTCATATTCTTCTTCTGATTTAAGAAAACAACTTCAACATAATATTATCATATGGTGTTTGTAATATTGTCCTATGTATTGTCTTAAAGATAAATGTGTCACAAAAAGATTTTCTATAATCTCTAGTGACAAACTTAATGAAATATTTTAGTTAGAAATTCCAGTATACATTTTGTAGATGTATTGTTGACCTATAATTTCATCAATGGGAATATCAGGCAAAATTATTTCTATCTTTTCAAAACGGATTACAGGTTTTATTTCCATCATTTCCAAGTGAACGAAGTTCTTTGGCTGAGAAGCAACCACATGCTACTGTCATGGAGTATTAGATGCAGCACTTTTGATCCAGGCCCATTGAAATTGTTTTGCCATTTTTTTAAAAGAATTTAAATTAAATACACATAAAAATATATGTAAAGAATATGGAATACAATAGGAAACAATAACAAAGAAAGTAGTTAAAAATATAAAGTTGGAAAAAGGAATGAGCCGCTGCTTGCAGTCATTGTACTGCAGAAAGCGAAAATTTGAGAGGGACATTAATTAAGAAGATTAAGAACAGTTCTAAGCTGCTTCCTATTATCAGATAAAGAATATCATAAATTTTAAGGGATCTCAGAAATGATTTGCCAGTAAGAGGGATAGAATCGTAGAAATGTTAAAAATGATTGTCACAATTTAATTTACAAGTTAAAACGATGTGAATATAATGTAATGAAAAATTCTATTGATATTAGTTATTACAAAGTTGTATTTATTCTCCGTTTTTGTTTTTACAAAATATTTAAGATTTCTTCGTTTAAAGATATATTTTTATATATTTTAAACAGAGTTTATTTAAAGACTCCGGAGTTTCCGCCTTTTTTTCCAAAGTGAGCCGCTTGTGGTTTCATGTATCACGCCGTGTGTTTTATATCTTTAATTTTAATTTATTTGTAAAGTGTTCCCATGAACCTGAAAGTGGCCCTATTCTTGAAGCCGTTATAGGTCTAGTAAAGACTGAGACGTTACATCACCTATTATTTGTTTTTTTTTAAAGAAATTCCTATTTTAGGAAAATATAATTGAAAATTGTCCCTGATTGACTGCGAATCAATTCAAGTTCTTTTACAATACCGTTGTGGAGTTGAACTGCAGCAATGAGGTTCGCATCCCTAGATTGCAAAAATTCTAGATAAGGTAACGTTTTTTTTTTTTTTTTTCCTATCGAAAATAAAGTAACGACAAAATTGGAACTTTAGAATGTAGGCCTCAGCAGGCGAAACCTTGCAATACCAATTTCTAATCAATTCAATAGCATACATCAAAGGATTGTGCGATTCCACCATCACAATAACAGAATGATGCCGCTCTATCAACCGCGTAGATTTTTTCCAACGCTTCTTTCATAGAAGAGCACAATTCCAATATACCACCCTGTAAACACATATTTCTTTTAGGTTTGGTTTGTCGCTCTACGGTAATTTTTTTTTTTTTTTTTTTTTTTGCTCACTTTGGGCTAATTAGACAGGGACCTGCAGTTTAAAAGCGGATTCCGAATCCCTCATGAACGTCCATGCCATCGCCAGGATTCGAATCTGAACCTGTGGTACCAAAGGTATTTGTTCCAGAAGTGTTAATGAACGAGTAACATTTTTCAACAACTAAATTTAGAGAATGTGAGGCGCAATGTACATATAATGCTGACGGGAATTTTTCTCTTATGGTGGCTTGCACATCATTGAATGCTCCAGACATGGCAACAACATCATCATATTCTTGGCCTCTTGTATATCTTAAAACTAATCATAAGGATTCTAAAGTTTTACAGATTTCCAGAATTTTCTAAGCATGCACAAATTACTGGCACAGACTGTAAAAGATTTCAACTGGTAAGGAATTGTTTTCTTCACTTTCTACTAATCTTACACATAAAAAAAGCGGCTTGATAGTCAATTGACTAGCGCTCTGGCCATCGGTATTACAGGCTTTAGGTTCGAATCCTGGCGGGTACATGGATATTTATGAGTGGTTCGAATCCACGTTAAACTGTAGGTCCCGGTCTATTTAGCCTAAAGTATCCCTAAAATGACTGTGAACTGACAAACAAAATATAAAAAGTTTTGCTCTATCAATGAAATATTCGCGGTTTTGTCCGTTATATTAAAAAAAAACAATTGCTTTGAATTTTTCTTTTTAAGTAGTTTTTTTAATTATTTAAATCAATACATGTATAATTTCGTTTCGTTTTTTAGTCGAGATACACAATGCATTATTAACAGATGATTTTAATCAACTCTTAATAATGCATTGTCTTAATAATGTCTGCATGATAATGTATTGTCTTAATAATTGTCTGCATAATACGTTTGGTCTTTCAGCAATTCATCTTCCTCATAAATTCAGAATTTACGTAGTTGACGGAAATCCCATCGTGATTATTAAATGCTTTCAACTGTTCCATTAATTTGGTCGTAATCACGACGACTATTTAAAGGGAATCCATTTCTGCCACAAAAAATTACTGTTTTTATAACAGAATTAATTTTTTTTTATTTCCTTTTGCCTGCCAAACTCTGGTAGCATTAATAATGCATATTAAGTCTTGCTTACGCTTTTGTGCAATGCTCCTTAGATTATCAGCAATTAGCGAATAATGTGCGTGATATTTTTTTCTTGGTGGTCACGAAATGTTTCTATCGATTTGAGCCAGAAACGAAAAAGGCTCATCAAATAATTGTTCCAATAGTTGATTGTTTGATCTGCCCGCATATTCCTTAGCAAAAGCAACGTAATATTTACAGTAAGTTCTATTTCTAATTTTGGAATAAGTGAGCTATGAATATTCTAACAGTGTAGTGTGCATGTTTTTTGTGCAACCAGTTTGTAACTGGGTGTGTATTGAGATACTTGAGGCATAGGTTGGAGAACTCACGGCTTTATTGATATATGCACAAACACCACATATATACAGTTAGTGGCAACAATATTTAACACATTTAGAGACAGATAATTATAGATTCATGGATGAATTCCCTTCTAAGCCGAAAAATCAATACTCAGGTACGAGTAGGATGCCCGAAATATACTTTCCTCTCCGGATGATAGTCTGTAGGCCAACTAATGCGCTAAATATATTTCCTCTCTGGATAAAAGACTGTAAATTAAACATTTCTGAAGAGCAGCGCAGGTTGCGCTCTCGGGTGAGAGTCTCGATGTCCACTGACCATTTTTCCTGAACGTCACAAGAAGCGCTCTTGGCAGTGAGTAGGAGGAAGAATGGTTACAATAGTAAATTACGTCGAAATTTCTTCTTCTTCACGTTTTCATTAACAAATGAACAGCTTGGAAACACATATGTGGTTTTGTTTGTCTCTCTACAGTCATCTTGTGCACACTTTAGGCTAAACAGACCAGGACCTACAGTGTGGATTCCGAACACCCATGGCACCTCCAGGACTCGAACCCGAACCCTGTGGTACCGAGCGCCAGAGCGCTAGCCACTCGGCCATTCTGGCCCCACAATGCAGTGGGAGCTGGCGAATTCAGTGTTTTCGGTACCAATCGAGTTTTGACGCGTTTGAGGCCCAAAATGGAATAACCGATCCTTTTGAAATTCTAACATCATCCAGCAAGGTCTCTAATTGTAAATGGACGGTTTGCAAGCATCAAATCTTTAATTTTTTGAACGTGAACTTCGTCGGTTGAGGTGGAGGGTCGACCAGAGGGCTCTTCGTCTTCAACGCGTTTTCTACCTTCTTTGAACTGTTTTTACCACTTCTAAACATTTCTCTCCAATATAGGAATACTCACCGAATACCTTCTGCCACATTCTATACGTTTCCGCAAACAAAATTGAATGCAAGTTCTTTGCTCAATTCATTCAGACCTTTCAAAAATCTCAGGAATACGTTTTAGCGTCTCATAAAATCAAGCATAACTCAAACACTAATGAATATTTTGGCGTCAAATTTCACACAGATGTCAAGGATAATTCCAGTAACCTAAAAAATTGAAATTCCATAAGCCCGGGAATTTTAAATTGAAAATTGGTCTTACTTTTTAGACACAGTAGTACTTAAGCAGGGGTGGCCAACCCACTCTGGAATGCATCGTAACTCCCACGGGCCGCATATCAAATTATATTTCCCCATAATAGATTTAGACCCACTAAAGACATTGAGTGAAAAAGGGAAACAGAATGAGTTATTATTATTGTGTTTACTGTTATTCTTGCATGTAAACATAGATAATATAATGATAATGATACCAAACGCACATTGTAAAGGAATATATAACACTAAAAATATATAAATATAAGCAAAACAAAAAATTCAAATCATTAAAAATATTAGTTGTTTCTCCACTCTTTCACTTAGCTTTTGCAAACCGATCTCAATGTGGGTATTTGATCACCGTAATGGGCGCGTCTGTTACGTTGGAGCGTGTTTTGCGTTGGGTCAATTTCATTTTCGAACAAAAAGATTTACAGGTGTAAGTTGAACTAAAAGCGCTAACAGCTTCAACTAAGAATCTGGTTTGCTCTGCTGTCAACAATCAGTTGTGAGTATCTAGAGATGGTCACTGAGGTCACTTAAAGTGAAACATAGAACTTGTTATATATAGATGTTCCAAGATACGCGCTCCTCATATAATTTAATTATTCTGCGAACTCATAACTGTAAACTCATCAATAAAACAGGCACTATCTGTCCTATATTCGCAAGAACATTATTTTAAAATATAGGGATGCACACATATTGTATATTTTTAATACAATGATTTTCTTCGGCCATAATAAAATAAAAAAAAAAGTGTGAAAATCTCACGGGGCCGGAAAATGTTCAAGGTGAGCTGCTGGTTGGCCACTCCTATACTAAAGTGATGAAGCAGTGGAAAGAATATCTCGAAAAACATACTGGTTATTAAAATGGTCCTGTATAAGCTTTCACAGTAGGTCCATATAGCTATACTTTGACTGTAAACGCTAAGGGTTCTTCACAACTAGGGAAATCCGAATTCACTTAAAATTCTTAAAATATCAGCAGTCTATAATTCTTAACTATTTTGTTATAACTTATCCATAATCTTCAATTAAATTGAGCAGATTATTTAAAAAAACAACCACATAAGAGAAAAATATGGGTATTTTTTAAAATATTTCATAGAGCAGTACTAACCGAAACACATTTTACTACTAAAACAATATGGGAGAGAATCGTATTTTTTTTTTTTAGACGGACTGTGTGTCTTATGCTAAGTCTGGTACATTTAAAGCAGCTTCTAGATTTGAAACATTCACTAGAATGTTCGTCTGGACTACAAAAACAAATCCCTTTATCTTCCCCTATGACAGAACCTCCTGTCATCTAGAACAGGGGTCTCCAAACTTTCCAACCTTCGGGCCATACTGTTTACTCCAGTAATTACCAAGGGGCCAAAACCATTTTCATTTTTCTGCCATTGTCTATAATTTCTCAGACCAGTCACCGAGTACGCGCTCTGGGCGAGCATACGCTTGCTAACTACGCTGATTCAATTACTACAATTACTATTGTGTGTATCGATACGACCGTGACACTTGACGACATCTAGTGATTAAAAGCGGAAATAGGTAGGTATAATTACCGAGGTATGTTCACTAGTTTATATTGTTAGTGGGATTCATTTCAATTGTTTGTTAGTTGTTATGCTTAAGTTAAATTTTCTGCGTATTATGCTTGTCATTAAGCTTTACCTAGCAAGTCAATAAAACCGAGTTATTATCATTCTGTTTTTTTTTATCCAACTTATTACAGCAACAATAAGCAATTCAACTGTCGCGGGCCGGATGGATGACATTGGTAGGCCGGATTTGGCCGCGCGGGCTGTAGTTTGGAGACCCCTGATTTAGAAACACTTATATCTAGCAAATATTTACAAAATCAGCATAAAAGTTCTTTAAGGGTCTTTATGCTCTCCGAATGCCTGGAACTTTCACTCGAATCTGCACACTCCCTTTTCTTTTCTCCCTCTCCCATTATCTGTTCCAAAATGTAGCTTGCAAGAAAAAAAAATCCAAAAAGATTCCAAAGTCTAACGTAAGGATCAACCCGTCCTTGAAAAGGAGGATCTATCAACCTTGAACCAGTTAGATATATTTTTTGTTTCGGGAAGACATGGTGGATCCTTATTGAATTTTTTTTTTTTTTATCATTTTCTTTTTTAAGGAAAATCTTTGTATTTTAATCCTTAAATAAATTTAAAAATAATTTTTACAAATTTTTTAGTACATTAATAAACCCTCTTTTCTCGGCATATTTTTCAATTCCTTCTATTAGTTCTCACTTTCCCTATATATATCTTGTTCAAATATCCAATCGTTCATAAATACTTTTTAGTCATCCACTCAAGTTCAAATGCATTTTTTTTTTAACTTACAGTGGATGACACTGATGTTAATGTAGTGGATGACATGTTTAATATAGTTTTTCAAATATTAATTCAGTCATTAAATTTAATTAATAATTTTAATTTTATATGGAAGAAAATAATTTCTCTTGTATAAGATATTTAACAGGATATAAATTTAGGAATAAATACCGCCAGCGGCGAAGCGTGTAGATCGCTGGAAAAAAATTTTCTTTTTCAGATTCTTTTTTTTCATTCTGGATTTTAGTCTGAGCCAAGGAGCAAAATGGAAAATTGCAAGGAAATTCGCTTTCTACATTGCCACTTAATAGTTGTGATTCTGTCGTTACATATTTGTATTAATTGTAATTATTTAATAAAAAGTAACTAAAATAAAATTTTCTTTGTTGACCTAAGTAGGAATTGACTTAAAAAAAAAAAAATTTTTTTATATATTACTTGTATATAAGGAAATGAAATTGAAATATTTTTGAAAAAAATAGTTCATTGAGCAGTGCCATACTAACTAAGAGACACATTGAGCCGATTTACGAACCAACGGCGCAAACGAATTCGTTAAAAATTAAACGCGTTCTTCTCGGTTCCGGATCACCCGCTACTTCGCTCGAGCGGAATCGGAACTCCCATTCGCGCCCTACCGTTTGTTGTGGGCCGCCCGTCACCAGGGCGACGAAGGTCGCTGTTCCTGCGGCCGGGCGCCTCGCGGTGGGGGCGCAGTCGCAGGCAATGGATGAGCCGCGGGGCATCACATGTCCCTCATGCCGCATCAGCATCGTGCCCTCCAGGGCCCGGGCCATGTGCCCCTTCTGCGGAAGCTTCTACAACAGGGCCGCCAACAATGACGTGTCCCTCAGAGGAGGGGCTCCGGAGAGCCCGTCAGGTTGCCCCAACTTGTGGACAATGTGAGTGCTTTTTTCCCAATAATGAATGAAATGACTAAATTTTAATTATTTGATTTATTAATTAAAACTACTTATCTTACTTTAAAATTTTATTATAGTTTTGAATTACTGCTGGTAAAAATTTAACTGACAGCAGTTCATTTGTTCCTTTCAATCGTTCATCCGTTCATTCCAATAAGTTCATTGGTTGTATAGTGCTATTTGAATAAAAAAGATTTGCTTTGCTTACCAACATGCAATATATAACAAGTAGTCACTACATTACAGTCACTAACACATACTTTTTTTAAAATTAGTTTTTATGAATTTTTTCAAGATATTTTTCTTTCTGTCATTTCTTTTCTTCTAAATTCTGATGTACAGTTCTAGTCGCTCAGTTCTTTAGTTCAGTTGTTATCTTTTCAAATATATTTTATTTTCTCATCATATTTCATAAATTTTGAAATTACTTTGTTATATATTATACGTATTTATTAAATTTATACGAAGGCTTAATTGTGTATCTTGTTATTGGTGAATGCCAATATGCCGGTAACAAGGCTATAAAACCAACGTTTACTTTTGTAACTATTGTTTTGACATTCACACGAAAATGTATAAATAAACCCAAGTTTCTTGTGAGGTTTTGAGTGTCCTGATGGGCAATTTGGCTAGCGCTCTGGCCTTTGCTACCATAGGCTATAGGTTTGAATCATGGCGATGGCATGGGTTTTTATGAGTGGTTCGAAATCCACGTTAAACTGTGGGTTCCTGCTCTAATTAAACGACAGAGATTCAATGACCTGAAAAAGCAGCTTACAAGCACAAAGAGAATGATGAAACAAGTAAATTCAAATGTCATTACAATTGGACTTGTTAAAATTTTTTAATTACATGCACCGTTGAAAACTAATCACCTACAAAAGATTTAAACTCAAGGGCCTGATGGCTGAGTTATTAGTGCCCTGGGCGGTGCTATGGATATTTGTAGTGGTTCGAATCCACTTTAAGCCGTAGATCCCGGTCTAATATGACTGCAGAGCGTGGGGCGCATGGCAGACAACCCTAACCAGTAAAAAGTCAGCGTCATGGAGCTAAGTTAGACATCTATTTAAAGAGCTTCCATCACAACAGAAGCTACACCCAATTTCCATCTTTCCCTGATAGCATATGAATTCTTGAACTTGGTATAGATGTTGCTGTCTACCAAGTGAGATAAGAAACAAGTTGTTCCAGTGTTAAAGATATTGACATTTTTTAAAAAAACTTATCTAAATTACAAAAAGTTATGTAATCAAACTTTTTAGCTTATAATAAAAAGGACTTCTTTTAAAGACTTCTGTAAATTTTTAAATTCTTTATTTGATTGTGATTTGCCTTTTTAGTCTAAATATTTCTTTCGTTTCCATGTGCTTTAATGTTTTAGAACTTCAATTCCAAATTTCCATCATCCACTGCTATTTACGTAACATTAAAATCCTGATTAATTGTTGATAAAATAAAATGTTTTGATACAGCTTCAATATACACAGAGTTACGAAAAGGAGCTGTGCCATTATTGAACATATGCTAAGCCCCGAATTACTATGGATGGTTTGCCGTCATCATGTTCTGCAAATCATGCTTGAAGCAGTTGTTAAATCAATTAGGATTTCAAACAAGTTTTGACAGACTGATATTCAAAGGATTTAAAAATTAGTAGAGATCAGTGATTTTCAGAACGTTTACATTTGGTGTTATGATCATATTCGTGATATCCCTATATTCGTGATATCCCTGAATGGCCTAGAGAAAATCGGGGGCATTTCTATGGCATTTCTATGGTCACGATTGTCTCCGCAAGCATCTTCACAGAATTAAACTGACCCTCTCTGTCTCCTTTGTGATGACCAGGAAGAAATGAATATGCCTCACCTTGCTTCCCGTTTTGCACTGCCTCCTGTTTCTTTAGGGAAGCGTTACTGGATTGCCAAGCTTAAGCTGATGTCATTTGGTTCTATCTTGATCTTTGTATTTTTTCTTTTTTATGATATTTGTTGTCAAATATCATAAAAAAGAAAAAATCTGCAAACTTCAACTATTGGAAATAAAAAAAAAACATTTAATGTTTAAATTTATGAAAAAAATCATCAGTTGTGCATCAGATATCATTGAGTTTTCTGCAAAAAAAAATCAACTTCAGGTGTTCCATGCTCGAGATGAATGTAAAGAACTTTCAGAGATTCACTATTATATTTTTGTGAAGGATATCACACAAAATGAACACGTTTTAGAGTTTTAAAGGATTAATTACATCATTCTCGATGGACAAGAAAGGCGATTTATTCATTCGAAACATCTTCATTCGGAAATCAAGATGAATCTGGAACTCGCAACATTTGTTCTTTTATAGCGAAATGTTATGGGAACAACTGATTTCAAACTATTTTTATTTTGTCGCCAAGAAATGCTTTGCAGTTCCTAAAAATCAAAACAGTAAAAGGAATGGATTATGAAAACAGAAATGAGCAATTTTCTTGGTCGTATGTGGTACCTGTAGAGGAGCTTTGCGTTTTTTGATGACTTTTTCTCAAGATACAAAAAGTAAAATATTGGATACTTCAAAAACGGAAAGAAATAATGAACCATTGAAAGATGAATCATTCAACTTTTGAATGATAATTAGTGAACCATTCAATTTTTTTTCATTTGTTTGATTTATATTTCCCAAAATTTGCATTCAATTTAACTTTAAGTATTAAAAATACAAAATTAAATACACATTTATGAATTATTTATAATTCCGCATATAATTAATTGCGTAAATGTAAAATTAAGAAATATATTTTTTTTTTTTTTATTTCGACTTAATATTTAAATTGATTTTTTTATTCTGGGCAAAATATGGGCAAACTTTTAACAAGAATTGAAAACGACAAAAAACTTCAATTTTTTAAATATATTTATTTAATGTTTTGAATTAAATGCTATTGTAATTAAATGCTTTGCGTAATTCTATTGAATTGTCATATATAAATTTATATAAGTAAGTTTATATTCTATGTAAATTTATGTATACATCTGCCACTGAAACTGATCCATACGTTCGAGGCAGATGTATGCATAAATTTAATGTCTTAATCTATACATTCAGACAGCTGAAATTCTGACAGGAAAAAATACTTTTACAGTTAATTTTTCCATCAATTTCAATACTATTCCTTTTAACTTTTTGAATTTATTTATTTGTTTGTTTAGGTATATTGATTGATTAATTTTTTAAATATTTCTCTTCATTTTTTTTCCTAATTTTTTCGACTTCTTTAACTTGCTTATTTTCTATATTAACAAATTATTATTATTTTAAAACTTATTTTTCTAGTTTTTCAAACTTTTCATTTGATATTAATCGTTTTAGGGATATTAGTTGATTAAAATTTAAGAAAATTTCTTTTTTTCTTAAATTGATATTAATCGTATTCATTAATTTTTCAATTTGATATTAATCTTGTTTTAGGGCATATTAAACAATTAACATTTAAGAAAAAATTCTTTTATTTTCTTTTTTAGCCCTTTCAAATTTTTTAATTTTGTATATTAATATATTAACTTTTTCATGTGTTTTATTCAGGATGTTGTCGTGGTTAGAGGTTTGTGGCTCTCCAAAAACAAGTAATATAAAAAAAAAATGTTTAAAGTCAATTCCTACTTTTTTACCATACTGTAGAAAGTCCTTTATAAATAATTTTCATTCATTTTTTAAGTTTATCTGGCGCCATCTATTGGTAGATATATTCAACTTAAATCTAAAAAAAAAAAAACCTAAAATATAATTAATTCAAGTTTAATTAATGAATTAATATTTCAAAAACTGTATCAACATCCAGTGTCATCCACTACAAGTTAAAAAATGCATCTGAACTTGAGTGGGTGAATACAAAGTATTTTATGAACGATTGAAAATGTGAAAAGACATATATAGGGAGAGTGTGAGCTAATAGAAGGAATTGAATGAAGCTATAAAATGAAAAAAATAATTAAGAGAATAAGTTATTACTTGAAACAGATTTATCTCCTTGGCAACACGAAAACTTTCATTTTAAAAACTTTTATTTAAAATAAACAATAATTTTCACGTGATTTTATTCCGTTTTAAAACTGGCATGAAATATGTGTTGCTAAATAATAACGATGGGCATCTATCAAGTCACGTGCTCTGTAGTTCATTTTGAAGTGTCTGGCTCCCAAAATAGAAACAGATTACTGTTTTAATATAATCATAATAATGTCTAAAGATTATTTCATATTTATAAAAGTAAATGTAGCCATCACTTAACGGATATCTCTGTCCGAATTTCGTAGTGCTTCTTATAATATTTGAACAATTGCTTCTTCGTTAAGTTTTAGAGTTATTAACCTTGTGATATTCTTGTCGCTATTGAATTGGATAGTTCATGTGAAGATTCTGCACTTTAGGGTTCTTATTTCACCAAATCTCTTTTCCGCGTCAAACGGAATTGCCAAAACCGCAGTATTTTTTGTAAAGCGCAGCGGCCATTTTGTTTGTTTAGGAAGGAACTTGGCGAAACCGCAAGGAAAAAAATAGCCATATAAACAAGCAGAATCCGAAAGTGCAGAACTCCTGTTCTTGTAGTATTCTGAAAATTACTTCATAAATGCTTTGGGTCATTGAAAATTGATAGCTTCCCATGTGTAGTTTGCCCAACAACAAAGTATGTTCACACATGATATAGTAAATTGAAATTCGTGAAAGGATTTCAGTTTTTTTCCTTTATTGAATGCACTTAGTATTAGACTCATAAAAAATGAAAAAAGTATTACCCATTTATTTTTAAAATAATTCTCTTCCTTTTTATTTCTAGTCTTTTTCAACATTTTCATTTTGTATATTAAACGTCTTTGGATGTTAATCAATAATTTTTTTGCTGTAAAAAATTTAAAAAAAAAAAAAAAAAATTCAGTTTTTTTGGGTATTCATTTTAATTTCTACAACTTTTATATTTTGTATATTAGTCGTCTTGGGATATTAATAGATTCGTTTATTTAAAGTAAATTTTTAAAAAAGAATTTTCTTCTCAGATATGCGCTGGATGCTCGAAATATACTTCCTCTCTGTAGACCAACTGACCATTTCTCCTGAAAGCCGGGCTTACTCAATGATAAAACTTACCAATGGCTATTAATACACAAAATACAAAAATATAATTTTAATACAAATTAATTATATACATAACATTATTATATTATTAATTATATATAAAATATAATTTTATCCTTTTTTGTGTGGTATTATTACAAAATATAATTTTTTGCATCAAATGACAGATGATAGTTTAATTATATGAACAGTAATTAAATAAATGCACATTATTTTTTTCAAAAAGTTAAAAGCTTTCAGTAAACCTTTTTGAAAAAAAAATATTTAAAATTTTATCAAAATGTATTCATTAAATTGAATTAATACCAACAGCATCCATGTTGAATATTTTACACAGTTCAAGCAGTAGATAGTGTATTTTACATAATTTAATGATGATAGAATTATATTAAAATTAAGAAGAATTTATAATTAATTCTTTACTTAACAAATTAATTTTATTAATATCATTAATTCTATCAATAATTTTAAATGAATTTTAAAATTTTGTAAAACATTTACATACTTTAGAACTTTGAATTTTATTAAACATAATATTTTGTTTTTAAAAATATCTGAGATACTATAATATATTATTTAATAAAAATACCTTCCATTTTTAGATGCTTAACACCAGATTTCATAGTTTATAAATTTATTTTATTATTTTACTTGTTGATTTATTTTAGTTTTTATTGCTTCAATTATCATTTTAATGCAAATGTTTTAAATTGAATTATTATATAATTTCCTAAATGAAAGCAAGTTGCTAGTTAGAAAAAAAAAAAGGATAATTTAGAGTACTAACTCAATATCTATTTGAAGAATTAAATTTTAGGACGGATTTCTTTTTAATTTAGAAATACGTAAAAGAAATTTTTATCCATTGAAAAGCAGACGATATTTTGAAGGTTGCCATGTTAATATTTTATAACATCAATGAAAATTAAAATTTCAATCCAAATCATATTACATTAAAAAATGACAGTTCTGATATAAAGAGAAAATTCACTCCAATAATTTAGTAAAGCAAATCAATAATTAATTTTTATTTAAAAATTCATTTAAGGTATAAAATATGTATATTGAAAATGATTTATGTTTTATTTATGACTAGTTTATGAAGTGGAATTAAGATAATTTTCACTATAGAAAAACACAGAACTAAATTTTTTTTTTTAAATATAATAAATGTTTTTAAATGAGAATTTTAAATGCATAAAAATTTAATTAAAAAGATTAAAAACTTAAATCAAAAGAATTAAATTATGCTAAGTTTCCACTTTCTGAACCTGTGTAAGTTATCTCAGTTGGTCGAAAACAGATCTATAATAATTTTTTTTTAAATTTGGTTATGGTCCCTAACTAACTTTTTCTTGAATATCTGGTAAATTTTCCATAATAATTTCAACAAAAGAAATTTTATATCTTACAGGTTGACGATGCTAGAAAGTCAACAAACAGCAAAAAATTTTAGTATGTAATTTGTTTTTTATAATATTTAATTTTTCTAAAAAATGCTCCCAAAAAGTTGACTACAATTATGTTTTTAATTTTGGAGAATTTTTTTCTTTTCGGCTAGTGTCAAAATTTTAAAATAATATTAATTAGAACGTGTGATATCGTTCATTAAGTTTCATTTAGTTCAATTAAGTTTAATCTTAAGTTTATAACAAAGGTTTCGTTTAACATCAAGAAAGGCGATTTTTGAACCTATATACCTCAATAAAAACTAATTTAATAATTTCCTCATGTTGAGTCGATTGCTTTAAAAAGTATTTCGTAATGGAAAATTTCTGAGTTATTGGTTAATTAATCATGTCAATTAATTTTGTTAATCAACTGCATTGCACCATAAGTAGCTCTCTTTCTGCCATTTCCAAAGACATCACTTATGTGAAAATCCATTGATGATTATTACTGGGTTTATTGGGATTTTACTTTCTTGCTAGTGTATCTGTACCATTTTAAACAATGATTTCTAAAATCATTAGGATTTTTTTATTCACAATGAACATAAAAATCAATATCTGCTTCAAAGTTTTATTGACCTTGATGTAGTTGTCAATTTTGAGTTTTTTAGTCGACTCCCCTCTTACTTTTCTCACGCATAGTACTTTAACCTGTGACCTTGAAACTTCAATTCAATAAATATGTCGTCTAGACAAATGGCAAGACCATAAGTTTTATTGATCTATACCAATTTCTTCTGTGTGCTGGCATTTTACTTTTTCCCCAGTATATCTGTATTATTTTAAATAATTATTTCGAAAATTGATACCTCTTATGTACAATAAATATAAAATCAATATCTGTTTCAAAGTTTTATTGACCTTGATGTAGTCATCAATTTTGAGTGCACTCTCTTGTCAGTGATGAGAAAAATCATAGGATATTTTTAACATTGTGTTGTATTGATTGTTCTTGATTTCTATTATTTGAGAAATATCTAAATCTGCTTGTTCTCTTGATCTCGCTGTAACTTGATAGCAAGCAGCACAAATAAAGAAACATTGAAAATTATCGAACGTATTTGTCCATTTAATTAAATCTAAAAAATATTAAATACTATCATTTAATTAAAAAACAAACAAAGAGATTGATTTGTGATGTTATATTAATTTATTAAAGTGTTTTTTATTATTTATTCGATTTTTGTAGTAACAAGCGCAAAAGTTTATTATTATTATTTTTTTTTTAAATGTTTTTTTTTATATATACACATCTGAAGATGTTTGTCCACAAACATGTGTTTATCTAGACAGGCATGTGCATTTTAATGAATTTTCTAATGATATCCACGCTGAAATTTTAAAATGGAACATGATTTTTTAGTAATGTATATAATAGAATTAAAAGATAAATTAAGGCGATATGGACCCTATATCCGAGTTACTATATTGTTGACGTTTTGTGTAATAAAAATTTAAAAAACATTAGTAAAGTATTTTGCTAATATTTAAGTATTTGCTTTTTTTTATTAAACTTCTTTAAGGACTGTTTTAATATTTTATTAAAATCTAAAACATTTCAAAATAATTATTAATTATATTTTAAAGTACAATGGACCTATGAGCGCGCGGGCTGTTCTACTGATCTTGTTTAAGAAACAATATTTTTAGAACAACCAAGTTTTCTGAGTGAAGCTATCTTTTTCTCGTCGCAATACACTTGTATATTTGAATGCATGCATGTTTGCAAACATGTTAAGATTTTATAATGCAGACCTGAAGGTTCAAGTTCATTTCTGACAAAGTTCAAGTCAGTTTTCATGAAAGTTACCATTCCTAAATGCCACTGGAAGGATATCTGTTACCAAACAATCATCAATAAATGCAAGCAAGTAACGTGAATAAAAAAGCAAAAAGCAATTTCTTCTTCTTCTTCTGTGAAGGAAAGACTGATATATGAACACAATTTCTTCTGCGATTTCAAAGTTACTTAATTTTTATGAAGTCATAGTACATTTTTATATAATGAGGTCGTGGTGAGTAATTTTGGTGAACATTCTTTAGGATTCAATTTCAAATATAGTAATTTGTGCAGTTGCAATTTCGGAGAAATGCAACGTATAATTTTTAAGTGTACTCACATTAGAAAGATTAGTAAGAAAATCTTCGAATTATAAGGAAACGTTGGTCTGTTGTTATAACGTAATTTATAGAACAAAAACTTTCCTTTGTAGCTTTTGTTAAATTCCCGTCAAAATTATTAATGCGTACTTCTACACTTACTTTCTTTATGACACAGTAGTTAGTGTTATTATTTTTTTTTTCAGATTAATTATTTCATTATTTTTTCCCCCTAAATTTTTATTTTTAACTTTATACTCTGCTTTTATTATTGTTTTTATCTTTTATTTCTTTTTAAGGTTTGTTATATATTTTTCTCTATCCAGTTTTATGTCTTCCTCACGTATTATTATATTTTATGTAAAAATTTTCCGAATATTACTTATTCATGTATGTCTAGTGTTAAAGCTGTGTATTGCTAGAGGAGATTGTATGTCATTAAATGAAAAAAAATACACGTGCGTAATGTAAGAGTGAAGAAGAGATTCATATCTCCAAAATAAAAAGGAAATAATTATTTAACATGTAGCATTAGTGATACTGTTTACTTCTATTTAATCTCTTAAAGTTCCAACCATCTTTTTTTTACTCAGTAAGATTATTAATGACCATGGTAAATAAAGTGAACCACGTTAAAAAGGATTAATGAAATTTTGTTTTAACTTATGGAAATTTGCAAAATTTATAAACATTATTGAATTTCCTGAATTATCACCTTTTATGGAAAATTGTTCCAGTTTAAAATTTAGAGTTCTTTCAACCATTAAGTAAATAAATTAAATATTATATGCATTAAAATCAACATTATATTAAATAAATATAATTTTTTAAAGTATATCATTAGTACTGTAACGTCTCGGAATATACTAGACATATAACGGCTACAAGAAGAGGGGGCACTTTAAGGTTCATGGGAACACTTTAATTTTTATTTGCAAACATTAAATATATATTCAGAACTCTATTTACACAAGAATGAAAATTAAAGATATAAGTTTGATACACAAGTGCAGTTCAGTCCAAGAACGGAAATTTTCAAAGTTCTAGAGTCTACGTCGAATCTGTTTCACCTGGTCTGCGGCATACCTTAATTATCAAACGACGTGATACACGAAACCACAAGGGGGTCACTTTGAAAACATGCGGAAACTCCGCCTGTTCAATCACTTCAAAGAGAAAAACCACAATTCTTGTCGTCTCATCGCAGAACACTATATTCTTCTCTAAAAACCTCCCTTTTAAGAAAATCTGTCAAGAGGAGGAGGGTCACCTTCTCTCACTTCTCATTTGAGCAGACAGCCCATGGTCTATCCCCAATCATGGCAACAACTCATGATGTAGTCCATATTCCATCTGTAATTGTTTCGACCTGTGAAAGTCGCCCAGACAATCACTAATTTCAAGAGGTATCATTATCCATGACACTGAATATCTACTATCCGATTTCAGTGACAGGTTGTTCTCATTAGTACAAAACATTAATTGTATGTAATATAACTATCCACAGTACGGCTTATCTGATGTGAAATTTGAGTGATAGATTCTTATTATATACTTCTTAAAGAATATACATTGCTCTCTCCTGGGAACAGAATGCTGTAACTCTTCCCGTGGGAAAAAATGCTATAATATAGACAAATAGACCCAGTGCTCGCATTATTAAAATTATTATTAAGTTGATAAATGATAGCTTAATTGGTTAAGTTGATTAACTATTATTAAGTTGAAACTTTAATAATAATACTCGTATTATTGAAGTTTCAGCCATCTATTTCACTTAATGTGATCATTAATGACTACATCAAGTAAAGCGAATCATTTTATTAAATTTATGATTAATTGTATTTTATTTAGATGTTGAAGATTTGCAAAATCTACACAGATCTATGGTTGCCTTGTATTAGCAAATTTTTGCAATAACAATTTTAAGAGATTGTTCATAAAAAAAAACTAGCCCAATTTAAAATTTAGTATCCTTTCAACTCTTCATTAAATAAATAAAAATCAATATTACTATGAATAAATAATATTATTTTTATTTGAAAGTTAGAAAATTATGGTCACGAAAGCATTAAAAATGTTTGTTTGTTTTTTTCCGCCAATATTGCATCTAAGTTATGTCATATATGAAATAAAATTAAAGCTCGATTTTCTTTTTCAGGACACAAATCTGTCGAGATCTCAACCAGAATTCTTCCTGAGAGGAAAGTGTGCGTTCTCAGATGAGGTAAGATTGTATTTATCGATTGATTACTTATAAACTTTAATTAATTTATAAAATATAAGAAAACTATTGTATTTAAAATGTTTCTCATCGTGAAACATTAAAAAAATTTTTTTAACAAAATTATTGATCTCCACCAGATTATTACGAAATCATTGATCACCAGATTATTATCCAGATTATTACGAAATTATTGATCACCACCAGATTATTACGAAATTATGGATCGCCAGATAAAAAGAAGACCTTACATATTTTAAAATCAACCAATTAAAAGCCTTAGTGGATTGGAGACCAAACTTCTGATTGGCTGGCGTTTTCGATGCGAGGTTTAAGTATTTTGTGAAAATCCAGAAAAAAAATAACCAACCACTTGCTTTCGAATATAGTTCCTTTTTGCAGTGTTGTCTATGCAACTAGTGTGGTTGTGCAACTAGTTTCAACCCAACCACCTAGTTACATTAGTGTGGTTGGGTTGAGACTTGAGACACAAGTTGAACTCACGGCTTTATTAACACACGCACAAACACCAGTTAAAGACATGTAATTATAGATTCGTGAAAGAATTCTACTTCTAAGCCAGAAATAAAAAAAAAAAATAATAATCAGGTACGCGTTGGATGCGCAAAATATATTTCTCTCCGGATGAGAGTTTGTAGGCCTACTATTACGCAGGGTTGCGTTGAATATATTTCCTCGCGGTATGAGAGATTGCAAACTAAACGTTTCTCAGCGGCAGTCCGTTTGCGCGGTATTTCTACTCAGGTGAAAGTCTCGAGGCCTACTGACAATTTCTCCTGAATGCCACAAAGGGCTCTCTTACCAGTGTGTAAAAGGAAGCATCGTTACATTTTTTTTAATTTTTGACAAAACGTTCACTTTTAATATTCAGGAAATAGGAAGGACCATTTGGGCAGTTCATTGGGTTCTCGTTTTGAAATTTGAGACCTGCAGAAAATAATACCCCCCTTCCCATGTATGCCATGTTCGCAACATATTTGTAGGTAGATTCTCCCTTTTGGGTGAAGGAAGAAGAGGCTTTAATACAGAAGATATGCAGTGGAGCACTCGGAATAAAAAGCTGAATCTGTTACACATCTGAATCTTTTGTAATGCCGATTGATGTCAAGTTAAACTGTCCAGTGTTAGAAAATAACAACAATACACGACTGTTAATAAGTTCAATGACTTTCAGAATTGATCTAACTGCATTCTCCTTTTTATACAGAGTAGTATCTGTTTTTACATTTTCCCATTTATCTGAAGACTTTAATAAAATAACTTTGTCTCATTTCTAAACTAAAAATAATAATTTTTTTAAACATGAATTATTATTTATTTCTAAAATTGCAGAAAAGGGCCCAAAATCAATAATAATACAATCTTTTCATTCAATAACTCACTGTTACTATCTTATTGTTATTACTGTGTCTAAAAAGTGAGATCCAATTTCAATTTATAATTCCCGGGGCTTATGGAATTTCAATTTTTTTTTTTTTTAGGTTGCTGGCACTGTACTTTACATCCGTGTGAAATTTCACGTCAAAATATTTATTAGTGTTTGAGTTACGCTTGGCTTTGGGAGACGCTAAAACTGATTCCGGCGATTTTTGAAATGTCTGAATTCATTGAGTAAAAAACTTGCATTCAATTTTGTTTGCGGAAACGTTTAGAATGTTACAGAAGGCATTCGGTTAGCATTCCTATGTCGGAAAGAAATGTTTAGAAGTGGTATAAACAGTTCAAAGTAGGCAGAGAACGCGTTGAAGACGAAGAGCCCTCTGGTCGACCATGCACCTTAACCAATGAAGTTCCCGTCCAAAAATTTAAAGATTTGGTGCTTGCAAACCGTCGATTTACAATTAGAGACCTTGCTGATGATGTTGGAATTTCAAAAGGATCGGTCATTCCATTTTGGGCCTCAAACGCGTCAAATCTCGATTGGTACCGAAAACACTGAATGCGCCAGCTCACACTACATTGATTCTGCGTGACGTTTTCGTCAAAAATAAACTTCATATCGTTCCACAACCATCGTATTCACACCGTGCGACTTCTGGCTATACCCTAAACTCAAAAGACCACTCCGGGGACACCGTTTTGAAATGCTTGAAGAAATTCAATGTGAATCGGCGCGCGCTTTGAAGGTCATCCCTGCCCGATGACTTTTTAGCATGCATTGAGGATTGGAAAAAAAGTTGGCATGAGTGCATTATGTCCGGAGGGGATTACTTTGAAGGCGATGAAACACAAATTTGTATTTAATGAAGCTCCTTGGCTGCAAGATAGCCGCAAGCCTCTATCAGGAAAAACATCAGACGAGGAGAAAAATGCAGTGCATGAGAAAGCAGCAAGGTAGAAAAAGAAAATTGTTCTTTGTGGTGATTTCTTTCTTGAGCATTGGTGATGCTGATGATTTAGGGGGCAGCCGCAGGCTACTGTCCTGTAAAAACTTCAGACGAGGAGAAATATACAGTGCATGAAAAGCAAAGTAAAAAAGGAAATTGTTCTTTATTTGGCGATTCCTTTCTTGTGCTTTGATGATGTTTATGGTTTTCGAGCTTCTATCTTGGAAAAATTTTAGAAAGGAGCAAATACAATGCATGAACAACAGCAGAGTAGACAAAAGAAAACTTACCCCAAAAGTAAAAGGAACAAATAAACAAAAGATTATGTAAATATTTAAATAAATATATAAGTAATTAAATAAGGAAAAAAAGTTAAGTTCTTAAAAGAAAAGAAATATTGATAATAAAATAAGGCGATGAAATAAATTTGGAAGTATAAATAAATAGTTTTTGAAAAAATATTAATTGGTCTTACTTCTTGGGGGGCAGTAGTATGATTATTACGAAAAAGCAAGGACAATTTTGTTCATTTCATTGAAAAACGTTTGTAAACAATAAAAATAATCCAAATTGTTTTTCTAAATAATAATAACTACACATATTTTTTTATTTAATCGCAATTACATCATTTAGAGTGAATAAAATCTTTAATGACAACTTCCTATGAGCGATGAAAGGTTAAAATGTTTTTAACACCACCTTCTAAAATTACGCTATGTTTTGTGTGTGTGTGTGTGTGTGTGTGTAGCGTGTTAAATTTTCTAAGCCAATAGCTTCAAATAGCTAACAATGAAAATCGCTATTTGTTTTTAACTTCCCTAAATTAAGTAATGAGCTTTAATTTAAGGCTTCTCAATTAGGTAATGTTTTTTTAAATTTGTGTACTCTGACCAAAGAAGTTGCCGGTAGAAAAAAAAAAAGACAGAGCTTTCTTTTTTTGCATTGGTCATTTGTATGCATGGCGTACTGCACTTTCTTGTTTTGCAAAAAAAAAAAAAATAAATAAATCAAATAACGTAATTTTATAGAGTGTTCTCAAAAACATTTCAATCACTCATCCCACAAAGGACGTTGTCATTAAAGATTTTTTTACTCTAAATGATGTAACTGCGTTAAAATAAAGACGTGTAACTTTTATTATTTAAATAAAACAATTTGAATTTGTATTATTTTTATTGTTTACTCACGTTTGATTACTAATTGATGAAAGTGAAAGAACTTTTCGCATTATTAAATCTCTTTTAAATAAAAACTTAAAACTTAAACTTTGAACGAAATTGTTTTTTTTTTTAAACTTTTTAAAAGTAATGGAATAAAAAATTAATTTTTAGTGCTTTTTTCTTTTAATGAAATAATTTTCTAATTTCAATTAAAGCTAATTTAAATGTGAAAATTATGTAATAAAGATAATTAAATCAGATTAAAATGAAAGATGTATATAATATCTCAAATATCTATGTGTAATATTTCAAATTTTCGTAAAATTATTAATTGACGAGCATTTTAAATAATTGATTTGAAATGAATTTATAAATGAGGTGCTTTCTATTAAGTTATTATTTTAATAATAAATTAATATTTTTTAATTAATTTTCTCATAAAAAAATCCTACAAATATTTTATTAGACTATTTTATGATTAGAATATTTCTTTTGTAAAAGGAATCTAGTTATTTTATTTTTTATTCATTTCGAATATCCCGGAAGTGCCATGGATGTTTGTAGTGGTTCGAAACCTCTTTAAACCGTAGGTCCCGGTCTAATAGGATCACAGAGTGTTGCGGGAGTAGAGTTACTTGCGTCCGCAGCTTATCTTCAAGCTATACGTGCCCCCTAAATGAGTAAGAACGGTGCAGCCCTTGCTTATGGCATAAATATAGCTGTCTATGTATTTGCCAGCTGTATTAGAAAAAAAAATCATTTAAAATATAATTTGTTAATATGATGCTCAAAGTTTTTATTCAATAATTTAATCTATTCTCTTTTTAATTAATTTTTTGATATTTTAATTTAAATCTTCATATTTATTTATTTAATGTTAGATTATTACTAGCGTCATATATTTCTGATTTGATGATTTCATTTTTTGTATAATAACAATTAAATTGATCAGTTATATATATTTTTTAAATTTTAAATTGCTTGGTGGTATGTGATAAATAAATTGAGTTTAAATAGATTTTTATAATAAAATTTAAAAAAAATTTTTATTTGCATTTTTTAATTTTGAAATGTAAAAATCTCAGCACAATGTGTTAAAAAAATTTATTTTTATTAATGTAATTTAGCCTGCAAATCGCCAGGCCATGCCTGCTAGTAGCATTAAAATATAGTATATTTTAAATATATAACAGAAGAGTTTTTAAAATTTAATATTATATGGATACAATTTCAATATATTTAAAAATAATGAAATATACATTTTTATCGTAAAAAGTAAAATTTTATTTTACCAGAATAAGCCTTGAATGCTATAGTTAAAATTAGATTTAATAGTCAGCGTGGTAAGTTCTTGATTTAGTGGAAATTTCTTTGATGCACAACATGTCTGAAACCACTAAATATTATTGCTAGGGATAAACAGGATAAATTCATAAGCCGGAAATATACTGTATAAGATTTTAGAAAAAAAATGAGTTCCTCAGACCTCTAGGTGTATTTGTTCCACATTTTGTTATCATCAGTGTGGTTTGATTTGTCGCTCTACGGTCATTTTTGCACACTTTAGACTAAATAGGCACTGGACCGAAAATTTGATTTGAATTACGAACCTAACAAACATCCATTCCACCGCCAAGATTCGAACCTGAAGCTTGGGTGTACCAAAGGCCAGAGTGTTAGCCAATTGGCCATCAGGTCGCTTGTTGGCATCAACGATCAACACTTTTTATTAAAATGATATTTTACCTATAAACTGATCAATAAGCTTCATGGCTAATGAGCAACGTTAAAAGAAAAGCAATCAGTTCATGTCATTGATTACAAACATCCTCAGGTAGTAACTTCTTTTCAAAGTTAGGAGATTTTATGATGATCGTAGCAATGTATGTATATGTATCTCATACTGATAAAGAGGTTACGTGGTGACAGTATCAATATGTTTTCTCACATATAACATGTAAATGAGTATCAATTTCCTCTAAAAGTCTTCTGGAAGAGGATGCCCTCCAGTTACTATCGGTGTATGGATTGCTTGTGAATGCGAAGTGTGATAATGTGCTCTCTGACGTGCAGCAAAAAATGTGCAACCACTTTTCAAAATTATGACCTTTATTTATTTTTATTTATTTAATTATTTATTTTGAAATTATAACCTGAAAAAATCTTTTATTTTTTTTCAGAAGTCAAGACAACTTAACAAATAAAATGCCGTATGATGTTTATTGTGTTATCTAAATAAGTAAGTATTTAATATACTAAAATAAATACACTATTATTGGAAAAGCGTAAAGAAAATTTTGAAATATGTATAAAAAAATCAATCATACTAATATTGTAAGAGACTAAATTATACTGCTTATAATTATGTAAAGTAGCTGAAAAATTTTAAAGAATATTTTAATGTTTTTATATATAATTAAAATTAAAAAATAATATAATAATATATAATAAATTTAAAAAAATATTCGTATAGCATTAGTAAAGAAAATTAGGAAATATTTTTCTTATTTAAAAATTTATTTTAAGTATAAAATATACACATTAAAAACTATTTATGTTTTGTTTCTAATTTCATTTGTTAATATTTTATAAAAACACAGGTTTCGGGTTTGAGTCCCGGCAGGGCTATGGATGTTTGTAGTGGTTCGGAATCCACTTTAAGCCGTAGTTCCCGGTCTAACAGGATCATAGAGCGTTGCGGAGGTATTGTTATTCCGCGTCCGTAGCTTAACTTCAGGCTACACGCCCCTCTTTGGTAGTGCTAAGTGAGTAACGTCGGTGCAGCGCTTGCCTTAAGGCATCAAAGACAACCGTCTAAGTGTTTGCGAAATTAAGTGTTTTCGGCAGGGATGGCCTTCAGAGCGCGCACCGATTCACATTGAATCTCTTCAATCGACTCAAAAAGGTGTCCCCGGCGTTGGTCTTTTGAGTTTAAGAAGTAGCCAGTGTAGCACGGTGTGAATACGGTGATTGTGGAACGATATGGGTTTCATTTTTGGAAAAAGTCACGAAGAATCAATGCAGTGTGAACTCGCGAATTCAATGTTTTCGGTACCAATCAAGATTAGACGCGTTTGAGGCCCAAAATGGAATGGACCGATCCTTTTGAAATTCCAACATCATTATCAAGGTCTCTAATTGTAAATCGACGGTTTGCAAGCAGCAAATCTTTAATTTTTTGGACGTGAGCTTCGTCGGTTGAGGTGGATGGTCGACCAGAGGGCTCTTACTCTTCAACGCGTTCTCGCCTTCTTTGAAATGTTTTTACCACTTCTAAACATTTCTGTCCGATATAGAATACTCACCGAATGCCTTCTGCAACATTCTATACGCTTTCGCAAACAAATTTGAATGCAAGTTCTTTGCTCAATTCATTCAGACATTTCAAAAATCACCGGAATCAGTTTTAACGTCTCACAAAGCCAAGTGTAACTCAAACACTAATGAATATTTTGACGTCGAATTTCACACAGATTTGAAAAACAGTGTCAACAACCTAAAAAAAGTAAGAAAAAAATTGAAATTCCATAAGCTCAGGGAATTTTAAATTGAAAATTGGTCTCACTTTTTGGACACAGTAGCATAAACTGTTTTTAGCATGTTCAATCGATTGCATTAAAAATTTTGGAATTCGTAATGGAAAAATTTCGGGTTAGTATTTAATTAATCATGTTAATTAATTTTGTTAATCAACTGCATTGCACCATAAGTTAGTTACTTTTCATCGATATCACTTATGTGAAAACCTATTGATAATTACGAAAGTTTTTAAGAATGTCCCATTTTTTTCCCTTGCCGACTGTACGACAACAAAAAAGACACATTTTACTTCTCAGGCAATTTTTTTTATTCGATTTGCTATTCGATAATTTTTTTGTTTTGTTCCTTTCGACGCAAAAGTACCGAGCGGTGCCTCCTGAAAATATTATCGGAAGAAGTCCGTCGAAATCGGTAGAAACGGTAAGAAAGTTAAAAAAGAAAACCTCAGTAGTGTTCTGTTAATGATAGCTAAGGAAAGTCTAAGCAATTAAGGACCAAGCAGTTCCTATAGGTCATGTTATAGTTGTCAAAGAGCAGCGGATGCAGTTTCAATTTGATTGGGGCAAAAATACTTTATTATTTACCAATTTTACTACTTTTGAGCTTGTTTCTGAAACTAGCGTCTTTCTTCAAGCTTATACTACATGTAACTAGCCCAAAGTATACACAAAATGACCGTAGAGCGACAAACCAAACCAAACCAAACCAAAATATAGCACATGTAAATGGTTCGTTATTTGTGATAGGTTATTAGAAGGAATGGTTATAATGAAGGAAGGAGAGGTGCAAGGAACTGGAATAATGAAGGAAGGAAGTGTAATGAGCTAGAATAATGAAAGAAGGAAGTGTAATGAATTGAAATAATGATGGAAGAGGGTATAATGTATTCATATAATGAAGGACGGCATTATAACGAATTTGAATATTGATGTAAGAGAGTGTAATGAATGAATGAAAAGGATTATAATGAATTTGAATAATGAAGGAAGAGAATGTAATGAATGAAAAAAAGTTGTAATGAAATTAAATAATGAAGAAAGGGAATGTAATGAATGAAGGAAGGAATCGTAATGAATGGGAATAATGAAGTAAAGTTGTGTAATGAATGGGAATAATGAAGGAAGGAGGTTCAATGAATTGGAATAATGGTGGAAGAGGGTGCAATGTATTCATATAATGAAGGAAGGGACTAGAACGAATTTGAATAATGAGAGTATAATGAATGAAAGGGATTGTAAGGAATTAGAATATTGAAGTATATAGGTAATGAATGTAGGAAAGAGGTTTTTATGAATTGGGTTAATGAAGGAAAGAGATGCAATGAATTGGAATAATGAAGAATGTAATGAATGAATGAAGGGGGTTGTAATGAATTGGAATAATGAAGAAAGACGGTGTGAGGAAACTGTAATAATGAAAAAAAGGAAGTCGTAATGAATTGGAATAATGAAGTAAAGTTGCGTAATGAATTAGAATAATGAAGGAAGGTGGTATAAGGAATTGGAATAATGAAAAAAAGAGGTGCAATGCACAATTTAGAAGGACATTTAAGGTAATTGCCCCATATTTGAGGGACATAATAGAGAAAACTACAATCGGAAGCACAACTCTCTGTCATAAAGCTATTTATTTTCAAAACAGTGATTGCAGCGCACGTCACAAGTGCAATAAAATTAATGTCCTTCTTATAATAATTTCGGTAATTTGCATTGAGATGATTGCTATATGAGAGGTTCTTAATAGAATTGTCAAAAGACAACTAGATATCGACAACTGGTTTTATGAACTAGATACCGAAGAAACAAGCATAAGGAAAAAAAAAAAGGGAGCCTCTCGTGTTGATTTGATCTAGTTGTAGAGGCTCATCTCACCAAATAAATTGAGCAAAGAGAGTCGATTTCGTGACTTTTCCGAGATCGATAGGAGAGTAGAGTGCCAAAAAACGTGTTAGTGGCACGAAGGCGAATTCATTTCGATAAAACCGTCGTGTTTTCGGGAGCATTAATGTTAACTTCTTCTTTTTTGTTTAATTTCGGCCTTAATCTTTTGCGGGAGAAATGAATTCCCGTTTTCCTGATGACTCCGGTTTCTGTGAAATGGAGCGAGAATCTCTGTCACGGTGATGGATCACCCTCGCGTGATCCGAATGTGAACGGCCGATTAAGAAAAACAAGAACCAGCAAGGCGCAGAAGTTCTTCTTGAAGATTTTTTTTTTTCTTTTGCCTTCCCTTAATATAAAAATTAAGCCATGATCGAAAAACTAAGTCGTTTAAAAGGAATGGACAAAGAAAAAGATTTTTTTTTCTGAGAAAAGTCTTTTAAAAAATAAATTTGACATTTATTTTCGTACATTTATCATTCATTCTAAATTTTTGTTTTTTGATAATGTCTTTTTCAATTCCTTCTATTAGCTCACACTCTCCCTATATATATCTTGTTCAAATTTCCAATCGTTCATAAAATACTTTTTATTCATCCACTCACGTTCAAATACATTTTTTTTTTGAACTTGTAGCGGATGACACTGTATGTTAATACAGTTTTTTCAAATATTAATTCAGTAATTAAATTTAATTAATTAATTTTAGTTTTTTTAGATTTAAGTTGCATATATCTGCCAATAGATGGCGCCAGATAAACTTAAAAAAAATTAATGAAAATTATTTATAAAGGACTTTCTGCAATATAGAAAAAAAAAGTATGAATTGACTTTAAATTTTTTTTATATTACTTGTTTGTGTGTGTTGTGTATTGTGTTATGGGTCTTCTTGAAAGATTTTTTTCTTTCCTTCCCTTAATATAAAAATTAAGCCATGATCGAAAAACTAAGTCGTTTAAAGACAATGGACAAAGAAAAAATTTTTTTTTTTTTTCTGAGAAAAGCACTTAAATAAAACTGACATTTTTATTTGTACATTTATCATTCACGATGTACCAAACTTTGTTTGCTAATTTCTAAATTTTCGTTTTTTATTAATGTCTTTTTTTATGTTAAAGGATCGCGTGTTCTGCTAATGACTAATGCATGTCATAATTTGTCAATCAGTACATAAGGCCTTTCAGTATTACTTTTAGGTAAGTTCGAAAGAGTGAGACATTCGATTTATTTCTTCTGTAGTTACCAATTGAAATCATAATATTGTTCAAACGCATTGATTTTTTTTTAGCTAACAAAAACTTTCATAATGAACCATAGAGATGATAGATATACCTTCTTTTTACATCAACATATCAAGTTCTCAGTACAGCACTATCATAAATAGTCCATGACAGACTAGGGTGGTAGGGAATCAGGGTGGGTAGGGTACCTTCGAGAGAACTTTCAAATGAAACTTTCCCATACTTGAGCATCGAATGGGAGAAAATCAGGAGAACCCAAGAAAGGAAACCTAATGGTCGATACGAGACGCCTGTGTAAGTCATCACAATCGCCTTTCTATTCTTCTCGTTTCTCAAAGCAGGAAGAAGTATAGCACAGACTTTGTCAGTTTGTTTTATCCTGATTCCTGCTGCTTTATATCATGTGCTTTGCCAATGGGCTAATTTGGGGGAAATTATCTGATTTTGAGTACATTTATATACAAAATGATCATGCACTAATAGAATGTTCATTTTACTTGAAAATGACACAATGCAAATATTTTTCTTCTTCAATGGTGCAACAGCCCCATAATGGGTCTGTACAGTCTGTCTACTGGCTGTGGAAATTCAAAAAAAAAAAAAAAAGATGTTTTCTTTTACGGGGTAGGGTTGTCTGCCCTTCTTCCAACAGTCAAATTAGACAGGGATTTAGAGTTGATTTCGAATCAGTACAAGTAACCATGGCACCATTTACTCGAACCCGAAACCTTTTAGGCACAGAGCGCTAGTCACTAGGCCATTCGACATTGCAAATATTGCTGATTTAAATAGAAAAATTACACCTAGTATCATTTTTTTCGCAATTCATTCGATATACTTCGCGTTTCATTAACGTGAATCACGTAGAATTCAATGTCTGGCAGCATAGATATAATTAAGGCATTTGCCTTCTCGGAGCAGAAATTAGAAAGCAGAAAAGTTTTTCTTTAAATTTTTTTTGTCACAATCGCGATATCTAGTTCGTCATTTTTGAAACCGTGACTGAAAATGAAGGCGTAGGGCTGATAACAATCTACAAGTAAAAGAAAAACATCTCCTGTCTCGAAATCTGCCCGGTAGGCAGACTTCCTTGGCGCACTATGTGGCTGTTGCTCTAATGGTGATGATAATTACTGAAAATGACGCAGCAATTGAAGTTGAATCTGATACCTGATTTTTGGCCTGCTCACTTTACTGTGATACGTGTCGGACTAGATAATCTGTTTGGAAGAAGCCAAGGGCGATACAGAACCAACTGTATGTACGAAAATGGAGATAGACATTTGCCTAACTTTCTGTTCCTTTAATATAAGGGGAAAGCGCTCTATTTCATTATTACTCTGGATTTGGATTGTGCAAATTTCTTTGGACGTACATGACAGCATCGGCCAAATCTCTCCCTATCTGTGACATCTGAGACAATTTTAATTAATTTCTTTTATTTATTTATTATTATTTATTTGCCGGTATTCATCTCTTCCTGTCTTCCACATTTTGCTTATGGTTTCATTCAATTCATTACCTTTGACTACAGATCCCTCAAAAACCAGGAAATGTTATTATATGGCAAACCTGTTGGTTAGGATTTTTTTACAGTACAGTAATATTTCAATTTTACGTAGTTTTTGATTTGGCAACACTGACGATACTTCAACACTTCCTCAAGTTTGCGGCCTTATGTCTAACGCTCCGGCCTTTGGCATCACAGGCTTTCAGGTTCGAATCCCTGATGGTATCATGGATATTTGTGAGTGGTTCGAAATCCACGTTAAACTTTTGGTCCAGGTGTAATTAGCCTAAAGTGTGGCAAAATGACCTAGACGTCCGACAAACCAAAAAAAAAAAAAAAAAAAAAAAACTTTCCTACAGTGCTTCTCTTGCTGTGATACTCAAAACTGAGTCTTGTTCTATCTACATGCACTATTACGATCTGCAATTGACAAAAGTTAAAAAACAGTTTTGTTATACGTTTCTAAACACTTAAAAAACCCTTAGTTTTCAGCCACTGCTGTATTTATTTTTCTTATTTATCAATACATTTTTTTTATTAATCTCATTTCGATGTATTTTTTTTTAATTTGGCTCATGAATTTCATACGTTCCAGTTAATTAACGGAAGTTGCGATTGTTTTTTGTTATACGTTTTATAAACATTTAAAAAAAACTCTTAATTTTCAGCCACTGCTGTATTTATTTTTCTTATTTATCAATACATTTTTTTTTTTTATTAATCTCATTTCGATGTATTTTTTTTTAATTTGGCTCATGAATTTCATATGTTCCAGCTAATTAACGGAAGTTGCGATTGTTTTTCCCTATACGTTTTATAAACATTTAAAAAAAAACTCTTAATTTTCAGCCACTGCTGTATTTATTTTTTTTATTTATCAATACATTTTTTTATTAATCTCATTTCGATGTATGTTTTTTTTTTTAATTTGGCTCATGAATTTCATTTATGTTCCACTAATTAACGGAAGTTGGGATTGTTTTTGTTATACGTTTTATAAACATTTAAAAAAAACTCTTAATTTTCAGCCACTCTTGCTGTGATTTATTTTTTTATTTATCAATACATTTTTTATTAATCTCATTTGATGTATTTTTTTTAAATTTGGCTCATGAATTTCATATGTTTTAACACTTTATGATTCCAGAAAACTTTTATTCCTTATTTTGACCACTCCTTTTTAATTCTTTTTTATCAATAATTTTTTTTTATACGTGGAAAAAAAGTGGAAAAATTTAGATGTATTTTTAAAAATAGTGTATCTTCAAAATAATTTCAGAATATGTTTAAACATGTCTTATAAGATTGATTGTATATCCCAAAAAATGTTAAAGAAAAATTAATTTATTATTACATTTGTTTTGTTTTTTTTTTTTTTTTCCCACTTGGCTGGCCAAAATTGGAGCCCATACGTACTCATGATTGAAGGGGGAGGAAGCAGTTACTATTGTGATGGGAGCACCCGTATGGAATAAGTCTGACTTTGGCTCCGTGACGCTCTTCAGTCATAGGAGACTAACCCTACGTATAAGGAAATTCAAAAAACTACAAAAAATCCATAGCACTAAATTCGAACCCGAAACCTGTGGAACCGAGCGCCAGAGACACTTTAAGGCCCAAGCCACTAACAAATTTAAATTAAACAACTAAATAAATAATAAATTAATTAAATTATTAAATTTTATTAAAGATTTTTCTTTATTCTAGTGTTTAAATTGTAAGGTTGGTCTCAAACAAAATTTATGCGGCCGGGTGGCCAATTATCGCTGTGGCCTTTGATACAACAGGCTTCAGGTTCGAATCCTGGTAGTGGCAGGGATGTTTATGAGTAGTTCGGAATCCACGTTAAACTGTAGGTTCCGGTCTCATTAGCCCAAAGTGTGCACAAAATGACAGTAGAGCGACAAACCAAACAAAACAAAATTTATGTACAAAGTTATATACCAACTTACGCGAATTCGATTTAAGCAATTTTCAATTATTACGTACCTGTCATCAGAAATCAGGTTTGAAAAAGGATATTATAAAGTGATTAATAAGATCTGAAATTTATGTCTTTTAAAAGAAGTTTTGTATAATGTTAAAAAAAAATGTGTTGTTTATAAAAATGGGTAGAGTTTTTGTGAAATCTTAAACAAAAATATTTGTTATACCTATGTTTTTTTTTTTTCCCATATAATAAAAGTATGTGTAATTATATAACTTGGAATAAATATATCGAATTATATAATTTGGGAATAAATATGTGGAATTATATAATTTGTATGTAGAATTATGTAACTTGGAATAAGTATGTGGAATTATATAGCTTGTAGAATTATATAATTTTGAATAAATATGTGGAATTATATAACCTGTGGAATAAGTATGTGGAACTATATAATTTGGATTAAGTCATCATGATTGGCTCAACAGCCCCATGGTGGACCAAGAACGTCTGCCTATTGGCAGATTTCGAAACATGAGATGGCTTTTTTTTTACGGGGTAGGGTTGTCAGCCCTATGCCCAACAGTGTTGTGAGACTAGGAACTACAGTTTAAAGTGGATTGCGAAGCACTACAAACATCCATGGCACCGCCGGAATTTGAACCCGAAACCTGTGTCACAGAATGCTGAGTCGCTCATTTACAATTTGGGAATGATGTGGGTGAGAAGAAGTCTGATTGGATTCTGTGACACTCTACAGTCATATGAGACCGGGACCTACGGCTTAAAGTTGATTCCGAACCATTACAAACATCCATGGCATCACCAGGATTCGAACCCGAAACCTGTAGTACCGAGTGTCGGAGCGCTTGCCATTCGGCCATCAGGCCCCGCTAATATTGAGGAACAATATGACGGAAGATATATGTGTTTACCATGTCTAGCACACATAGCCAACACCTTCAAGTTCTATAAATTTTTTTGATTATATTCAGTAAACTATATTATATCTAAAACCACCAATGAATTTATTGAAACATCCATGGCACCGCAGGTATTCGAACCCAAACCCTGTCCTACCGAGCGCCAGAGCACTAGCCACTCTGCCATTCAGGCCCATTTGGATTAAGTATGTTGAATTATTATATAATTTGGATTAAGTATGTGGAATTATTATATAATTTGAATTAAGTATGTGGAATTATTATATAATTTAGAATAAATATGTGGAATTATATAACTTGTGGAATAAATATATGGAATTATTATATAATTTGGAATAAGTATGTGGAATTATTATATAATTTGGAATAAGTATGTGGAATTATATAACTTGTAGAATTATATAATTTGGAATAAGTATGTCGAATTATATTGGAATAAATATGTGGAATTATATAACTTGGTATAAGTATGTGGAATTATAAATTTGGAAAGAAAGTAGTACAGTTTTTCCCAAAATTTCGATAAGAGACAGTATAATAAAATATGGTTCCATGATATTATTTGCGACATCTTCAAATTAATATAAAAATTTTAAAAACTTCAATTTTCCCCCCCAAAAAGACTACACATCTAACTTAGAAATTGCTAGTTAATGTATAGAACAACTAAAAAATAATGGAATTAAAAAATAACTATTTCACTTCAATTAATGACTTGTCGAACTCTTCTTCGCGCAAGCGCAGTGTTGTATTGAGGTCCGACATGTTTGCCGTAAGCAAATATTCCCGGAACCGAAAGCTTTCCGTATCAAGGTCGTTGCCAAGGGCAACAGCGGCTAAATAAAAACTCACACGGTAGCGTATGAACACAAATCTGTTTGTGAAAAAAACTTTATTTTTAGATGTCTTCCTTATAGGTGCCGGCGGCAGACGATGATTGTTTTGTTTAAAAAATCGATACAACAAAGTTTGACACAAGCAGAAGACGTTTTAGTCCGAAATGTATAGATTTTATACAAAAATCGATTTAATGCTGTTCCAATTGTTTAGTCCCCATATAGTAGTATTAAATCTGTTTTTTGAACCTGAAAGTCTGTATGGTATTCTAAGTAATTTAAAATAGAACCACACGAAATTCGAATACGCAAGCCGTGCAATGATTGGCTCGATTCCTGTAGATTAATTAAAAATTTATTGTGGATGCCACAAGAAATATACTGTGTAATAACTTTTCAGTCACATGCACTGATGTATTTGTATTGATTGTTCAGTTGTTTGAATAGAATATTTATATAAACATCAATAGATAAAACCTGGTGTTACCGGCTTCATGGAAATGATATATTTTTCACTTAGGTAAATTAAATTAAGAAGAATAACGGGAAAAGAAATCAATAGAATATTTTCAGGAAAATACATTTGACATAAATAACTTAACTTATAATATTAAATAAAAACTTTCATCATTTGAAAAGATATAATGTCGTATATAATCAACCAACATTTTTGCTTGTAAACTTTTAAAGAGAGGCCAGATGGCCGAGTGACTAGCGCTCGGAGCCGCGGTTTCGATTCCAGACCCGATGGTGACATAGATGCTTGAAGTGATTCGCAATCTACTGTAAGCCGTAGGTCCCGGTCTAATATGACTGTAGAGCGTTAGGTGTAGGGCGGAGAACCCTACCCTGTAAAAACGCCTTTTGTCTAGAAATCTGCCAGTAGGGCAAACGGCGATCTAATGGTCAATTGGCTAGCTCTCTGGCCGTTGGTACCACGGGCTTCAAGTGCGAATCATGCAGTGGCATGGATGTTTGTGAGAATCCACGTTAAACTGGTCCCGATCTAATTAGCCCAAGGTGTGCACAAAAATGACCGTAGAGGGACAAATCAAACCTGGCCAGTAGGCAGAGGACCATGGCCCATCATGGGTTGTTGCGTCTATGAAAAAGATGAAAAAGAAAAATTTAAAGACTTTCAACTATGACAGAATAAAAATAAATAGATAGATAATATAGATAATCAATCGATATATATAATATAAATATGGATATATATATATAGATATATATCTATTTATAGATCATCAAAACAAATTGAAAAAGAAAATAACTAAGAAATGGACAAAAATTTAAAAGAAAAAGCTTTTTTTTTTCCCCCAGAACATCAACATTATATGTGTAGTTTCATATATAGAATATCAGTTGCATACTTATTGTGATCTATACTAGAAATCTATATATGCAAGTTATTATGTATATTCTTCGGTATGCCAGTGTTTATTAACATACGAAATGAGTAAGAAATTGCAATCGAATGATTAGATTTTACATTCAAATATTCCTTTATATTAATGATCGTACAATTAATGATAGCTCTAAGTAATTAAAACAATAAATACGTATATTTTATTATAAAATATCCTTAATATATTTCGTATTAATCATAACTACAGTGTCACTCAAAAATTTTAAGCAAGTAAGAATATCATTTATAATTCCGAGAAAGTATGTAGAAAAAAATTATAAAATTTAAATTATTGCAGCTTGAAAGAAATTTCAGTAATACAAATCATCTGCAGTATGTCCTATAATAATCCAGACTTTATTGCAAATAATCCAGCATGATTTATTAATTCAAAAATTTATACATTTTTTAAAAATTACTAAAATATAATTGGAAGCCAAAATAAATTTCCTCAAAAATATTTTCATATGATTTTAAACTTACTTACTCCAAATTAGTTTTAGGTCGTAGCTGAGAAGTAAATTTTTCCACACAGCGCCACATTAAATAAATTCGTCTGCTTAGAATATCGAATTATTTTTATCTAATAATTAGTTTATATTATCTTGATTAAATATAGTTTGCAGCTTAAATAAATCTGACATATTTTCTTATGATTTAAACTAATTTAGCTCAAATTTGTTTTAGATCATAACAAAGAAAATATTTTTCAGACACAGCTTGCCACATTAAATACAATCGTCTGCTTAGAATATCGAATTGTTTTTATCTAGTATTTAGTGTATGTTATCTTTCTAAAATATAGTTTGAAACTAAATAAATCTGTCTTATTTTTATATGATTTAAACTGGCTTACTAAAAATTAGTTTTAGATCGTAACAAAAAATATTTTTTCAGACACAGCTTGAACATTAAATAAAAATCGTTTGGTTGGAATATTGAATTTTTATTTAATATTTAGTTTTTTTTTGGCTTTATAAAATATCATTTGTAGTCTAAATATATGTGACAAAAATTTCATATAATTTAAACTAACTTACTACAAATTAGTTTTAGATCATAATAAAGAAATATTTTTTCTAGACACGGCTGCCCACATTAAATAAAATCGTCTGCTGAATATCGAATTATTTTATCGAATATTTAGTTCAAGTATTAAGAATATCACGACATTGTTTAAACACGTTTTAAGCTGATTAAACATGCAGTATGTTAAATATGTTTTGTCAGAAATTTATAAAATAATTATTAATTTGCATTTAGAAAAGGCTATACTATTAAAATTTTTCATGTAATCATGTTTATTGATTTGTTCTTTTAAATCAATAACATTATAAAATTCACAGTAATTAATAGTAAAATAAAGTAATTCATCAACGTTTGAGAGGTCAACAAAGTTTTACTTTATAAAATGAAATGCCTATTCAAGATTGTCGGTTACAAAGGTAAAGCAGAGCTGCAAGAATATTGTGCATTATGTACGAATTAAATAAACCGTTAAAAATAATTCAACCATTTAGATATCCCCATCGAATGCCAAAATTGAAAAAAATATATATATTTTTTTAAATAAAATATATAATAAAAAAAGTTTTTAATTTTGGCTATGCACTAATTAAAAAATATTATTAAATTTAAAAAACATTAGAAATTACTGTTTTTTATTTTATTAAAAAATAGATAACGATTTTGAATACACATTAGATGGGCATCAGTGTGTTGCAGTTTTAAGGTTATAAGAAATACAAATATTGAATATACAAATCCTTTGCTTCATATATATATATATATATATATATATATATATATATATATATATATATATATATATATATATATATATATATATATATATATGAAGCAAAGGTTACTTTCGGTAGCACAGGTTTCGAATTCGAGTCCCTCGGGTGCCATGTTTATTCATAGTGATTCGGAATCCACTTTAAACCGTTAATCCCAATCTAATATGATTTTTTTTGCCTAATTTTACTAAAACCGCTTGATGCATTTTGTATTACTCCCAATGAAGGTCCTTAGAAATGTTCCTGGTGAAGGCTGAATCTGCTGCTTGCCTACTGTTGTAGATTTGGTTTGGCGCTCTACAATCATTTTATGTGCACACAAAGGCCAATTAGATCGGGGACCTTACAGTTTAAAGTGGATTTCGAACCACTAGCAAACATCCATGCTACAGCCAGCCAAGATTAAAAACCTGAAACCTGTGATACCAAATACCACAGCACTAGTCTACCGTTGCAGAAGAACAACGTCATCAGCTTGAAAACACAAAGCATTTGAAAAATAAACAAAACCAAAACACAACATTACGCTGTGATTTCTTTTTCACATTTTTTACAAAATTTATACTAAAAAATTGTATTGGTACTTTATATTCTTTTTTCAGGATGACGATGGGAATCGTCAGATAGTTCGGGTTACGGGGTTCGGTCCCCTCATCACAGACACTCTAGGGGTGATCCACACTTATATAACTGGCCGCTGCTACCCTTCCAGCCTGGGAGTCGGCTCCGCCAGCGGCGTGTCACTGCCTCCCATATCGCAGAGCGGAGAGGGGCAGCTGGTCAAACACATTTGAGGGGAGAAGGACGCAGGAGGCGTATGTGGGGGTCCCGGGGCAGGAGCCCTTCACCCCCTTCCGACAAGACCCCACTGCTCGATGACATGGAATCCTCCCTGATCCTCTACTCCCACTAAGGAGACTTCCTTGCTCCGACAACTAAGGTGCAACCTTCTACTCACACCATTCAGTTGAAATTTACCATTCTGAAATTTTACCATTCATTCAAAATTTTAAGTTATATGCATTAATCATCATTCATCTATTCATCGTTTCATGTATAAACCAAATAAAAATAATTAAAGTCTTTATGACTTTTCAAGATTTTTGAAAAAAAGTTTGAAATAGTGTTAGTTCTTGAATAGGGAAGTTCTTATTTTATTACTTTTATATAATTTTATCCCATATGATTTACAAATGCCAGATAGTTTTCATCAAAAAGCCCACCGGATTGGTAGGGCCTCTTTACATAACTAAATAAATGCTTTTTCATTTAATTATCAATCGGACTAATGAATAAAAATTATCAATTATAAAGTTAAAATATAAAATACTGAAAACCTTATAAAATTATCTTGTTAGTTTCTAAAGAACTTTATAAAAATTATTTTATTAGTTTCTAAAGAACTTTATAAAATTATAAAAAGTTCTAATAGAAATTATAATTAATGTACAACTTCTCTAGATTTTGGAATTATTTATACAAATAACTCAAATTAAAATTGATATATATATATATTCGATTTTTCAGGAAAATCATGATCTGTATGGTTAGTTTACTTTAATTTACACTCAAGAGCCAAAAACATTATGACCACCTGTCAATAACGAGTTGGCCCACCTTTGGCTCGCAACACAGCTTCAACCCGGCCTTTGGCATGGATGCCACAAGTCCTTGGTAGATGGCCGGAGACAGATTGTACCAGATGTTTAAGCAACGGTCACGCAACGGTGCGAGTGGTGGTCTTTGAACTCTGAGCTGCCGTCCCAGGAGCATCCCTAATGTGTTCTATCGGTTAAGATCCGGTGAGTTAGGCGGGCAGGACATTAACTGGAATTCAGCATCATGTTCCTGGAACCACTCCAACACAATTTTTTAGTCTTGTGACACGGGGCGTTGTCCTGTTGGAGACATTCCATTTCAGCTGGAAAAACAGAGGCCATGTAGGGTGCAACTGGTCACAATGATGTTCAGATACCCTGTAGCATTCATGGTCTGCTCTACCACAACCACGGTCCCAGAGACGCCCAAGAGAACGTTCCCCAAAGTATAATACCGCCACCACCGGCCTGTGTATGACATACTGTACATTGAGGGAGCAAAATGTTCGCCTGGAAAACGGCGTATCCTGACACGGCCATCGGCGGGATGAATGACAAACCGTGATTCATCTGACCAGACAACTCTTTCCCACTGATCCATGGACCAGTCACGATGTTCCCGGGCCCAGCGCAGGCGCAGTTGGCGATGACGCTTGGTCAGCAAAGGCACACGAGTGGGATTTTTGCTGCGTAGCTCCATATACAACAGTGTCCGCTGAACAGTGTGCTCCGATACTATTCTACTGCACTGTATTGGGCTGTCAGCTGCTTTCACCATGCGAGACAGTCTCCGACAACCTTTTTCTTTGATAGCGTGGGACGTCCAACACCATGTTGTCTACTGCTGGTTTCACCGTCATTCAGCCACTTTGCATAAGTACTAACAACTGTAGATCGCGAAGTAATCATAAGTACTAACAACTGTAGATCACGAGTCGTGCCACGAGTTTCGGAAATACTTGTTCCCAGCCATTACAATCTGCCTCTATCAAAGTCGCTTTAGATCCGCAGCCTTTTCCCATCACACACAGAAGTAAGTGAAAGAATGATTCTTCAGACTCTCCAGCAGCAGTTAAATATTACTTCCACCTGATCACGTGTCTACCACGTCATCCAGGCGAGTTCATTGCAAAATGTAGGGATGGTCATAATGTTTTGGCTCTTGAGTGTATGTACATTAATATATAACATAAAAAATATATAATTATTTTTTTTTTCTCTCTCTATATATATATAAATCTAGGTATAATATATAATCTATCTGCGATATATATATATATTTGCATTTGACTAAAATACTCGAAGACAAAGAAAGAGTTTAAGATGCAGCCTTTCCCATACAGCAGCCTTTCCCAGCACATAAATATACATTATTTTACATTTTTAATATTACAATATGTACTATTTGCTATTATATGTAAATGTATATATCATTATCTGCGTACATTTATCAATGTCGTTTTGGAGATCTAACAAATTATTTGATAATAAATTCCAATAATAATTACAAGCAAAAATAGCGATATGCATTTTAACCTTTCTAGCGATATGCATTATTAAAACTTTCATTGCATCTTTTGACAACATTTGTTATTTATTTTTTGATTAGGGAAAGACAGAGAGTCCAAGATGACCGGAGACTATACGAGGCTCCAAGAATTTTATGAGACTACTTTTGGTTCCTTACTCGACATATGTGCCACATTTAAGGTAAATATGCAGATAGTAAAAACCCTAAAAGAAAACAGTTATTATATTACATGAACCTTATTTATTATTAATCTTATTCACTTTATTTCATTAACTCTTTTTTTTTTTCAATTCATTCTATTAGCTCACACTCTCCCTATATATATTGTTCCAATTTTCAATCGTTCATAAAACACTTTCTATTCCTCCACTCAAGTTCAAATAAATTTTTGAACTTGTAGTGGAGGACACTGATGTTAATACAGTTTATTTCAAATATTAATTCAGTAATTAAATTTAATGAATTAATTAATTTTTTTTTTTAGATTTAAGTTGCATGTATCTACCAATAGATGGCGTCAGATAAACTTAAAAAATGACGGAAAATTATTTATAAAGGATATGCAGTAGAGTGAAAAAAAAAAGTGGAAATTGACTTTAACAAATTGTTTTTTATATTACTTGTTTTTTACTCTTTTTGAACATTAAACTTACTGTGTTATAACACTCAGAAGGGAAAGAAAAATCTAGGTTCTACAGTAAAAATAGTTCATTTTGATAGGTAATATCACTAAACTTATTTTGTAACTTTACGAATACCTTGTATAGATTTTTTGAACAAGAATATTAGATAAAACAAGTAATATAAAAAAAAAAAATTTTAAGTCAATTCCTACTTTTTTTCACTCTATTGCAGAAAGTCCTTTATAAATAATTTTCATTCATTTTTTTTTAAGTTTATCTGGCGCCATCTATTGGTAGATATATGCAACTTAAATCTAAAAAAACTAAAATTAATTAATTTAATTTAATTACTGGATTAATATTTGAAAAAAAAACTGCATTCACATCCAGTGTCATCCACTACAAGTTAAAAGTATTTGAACTTGTGTAGATGAATAAAAAGTACTTTATTAACGATTGAACATTTGAACAAGATATACACAATGTCACATTAATGTGACCACCACCTACTTCCGACGTCAACGTGAAATAACCAATCACAAAAGGCAGGTGGCAGCCCATTGCAGTGGAGTGTATATAAAGAATTCCATTTAATGCTACTTAATGCCGCTTAAATACCACTTAATACCACATTCCACTTAAAGCCAGAATATACAAGAGTGAATATTCTGGCTTTTGGCAGGTGATCACATTAATGTGACTGGACTGTGTATATAGGGAGAATAGAAGGAATTTTTAAAATGAGGGTAAAAATGGGGAAAAAAAGTATATTACGCATTTTTGTGTCTCAAATTTTTTTTTTACAGAATACATTTGGGAAAAAATACTGCCTTTCATTCTCTTTATTTCTTATTCTTATAGATAAATCCCGATTCGGAAGGTGCCAAAGCAGATGACGCTGAACTGAGAATGGAATTTCTTTACGAAGCCTATGACAACCTCGCAGATATGGTGAGTAATCTTCGTTCTCCAATCCTCCAACGGAAATCTTAATAAAGATTTCCGTTATAGGACATTCCATTCCGTTGGATTTCACAAAATAATTTAAAAAATTCAGTATTAATATTTTAAGTGGTTTTATTTAACACGATTTGAAATCTCAGAAATAAATGAAAATAATTCGGTGATAGTATTTAAAAAGTGGGCCTGATGGCCGAGTGACTAACTGAAATCTTAATAAAGATTTCCGTTATAGGACATTCCATTCCGTTGGATTTCAAAAAATAATTTAAAAAATTCAGTATTAATATTTTAAGTACACTCATGTCCATAAATTAAGGATAATGAAGTTCAGGCAAAGAAAGAGACAGAAGCAAAACAAATTTGACTTATTTGTAAAGTCTATTTATTAAACAAAAATTAAAGAGCAAAAAAAGATGCTATATGTTTGACATAATTAATAAAAACTGCGATTTTTACTCCTGGAGCAAATTTCAAAAAGAACCTATTTACAAAAAAAATATAACATGGTTAGTATGATGGTTAATATGGAGTACGTCTCCCGGACGATGCAATACAGGCCTTATAACGCCTAGGCATGCTGAGTATCAAATTAACAATCTGATCTTGGGGAATATTACACCACTCATCAAGCAATGCCCTCCGAAGTTCCAGTTGACAGGTGGGAGGGGGTTGACTGGCTGCAATTCGTCGGCCAAGCATATCCCACACATGCTCTATTGGATTCAAGTCCGGTGAGTATGCTAGCCAATCCATACGGGTGATATCCTCCAATTGAAGGCATTCGTCTACAATGTTTGCACGGTGAGGACGGGCGTTGTCATCCATAAACAGAAATTCAGCACCCATGGCGCCCCGAAACAAACGTGCATGTTGTTCCAGAATGACATCCCGATAGATGTGGCCTGTCATCGTTACACTCTGAACATGCAGGTCAGTTCTGGAACCAAGAATAATTCCTCCCCAAACGAGCCATCCTGCACCACCGTAACGGTGTCGTTCAATGGTGTTCTCTTGGTGGTAACGGGTACCTGGCGCTCTCCATATTAAAGTCCGGCGAGAATCAGACTGCAAACTAAATCTGGACTAGTCGGAAAACATCACACAAGACCACTGTTGCGGTGTCCACAATGCATACTCTCTACTCCAGGTTAATCGCTGGCAACAGTGAGTTGCGGTAAGTGGAACACATCTGACAGGCCTACGAGCATATAGACCAATGTGCCCTAAGCATCTGTACACGGTCTGCCTTGAAACTGTCGTACCGGTAGCTGAAAGAGAGGTGACGAGACAGGTCTGATGCTGTGCTCCGTCTGTTTCTTTTGGCAGTAACTGCTAAATACCGGTCCTCATTCGGCGTTGTAACTCGAGGGCCATCTGTGCTGTAACATCTACTCCCATTACCATCATCTTGGAATCGTTGCCAAAGCCTGGAGAAGAGACTCTGGGCGATTCCAAGTTCCTCGGATACTTCCAGCTGGGTACGTCTACATTCCAGTCGTCCGATAATTCTACCACGTAAAAAATCATCCAAATGCTTCCTTTGTGCCTTAACTATGCGGTTATCGCACTGAAAGGCTTTTTAAAGCGCTTGTGAACAATTTTACTTCTTTGCCACCATTCCTTGGATTTACCCCTCTCTAACACTCTCGTCATTGTGACGTACTATCCATAATCTGGTGGTTTCCTGTAATTTGCATATTCTTCTTCAAGATGTGTGTGATAATGCTACAGGTGAAATTTTTATTTTTAGAGTTCAATTTCTGTGTGATTCTGAATTATCCTCAATTTATGGACATGAGTGTAGTTTTATTTAACACGATTTGAAATCTCAGAAAAAATGAAAATAATTCGGTGATAGTATTTAAAGTGGGCCTGATGGCCAGTGACTAGCGCTCGGTGCCGCATGTTTGGGGTTCCAGTTTTTAAACAATTTCAGTGTTGACTTTTGTGCCATTTATTTTTTTTATAAGTCTGCATTTAATGTTGTTCAACTCGGTAATAATAATTTAAATATTTTTATTTAATGCGGTTTTAAATTTCAAAAAATAAATAAAAAAAATTTCGTAACAATATTTAAAATAGTTTTATTTAACACGATTCGAAATTTCAAAAAAAAAAAAAAAATCAAAAAAATCAGTGTTAATATTTTAAAGTGGTTTATTTAATGCGATTTGAAATTTCCAAAAAAAAAAAAAAAAAGAATTCAGTAATAATAATAATTTAAATATTCTTATTTAATGCAATTTAAAATTTCAATTATAAATAAAAAAATTCAGTATCAATATGTCAAGTACTTTTTATTTAACACAATTTAAAATCTCAAAAAATAAATGAAAAAAATGCGGTAATAGTATTTAAAGTGAGCCTTATGGCCGAGTGACTAGCGCTCTGGAGTTCGGTGCTACAGTTTTGAGTTCCGAGTTTCAGCGGTGCCATGGATGTTTGTAAGGGTTTGAAATCCACTTTAAACACCATAGGTTCCGGTCTAATGTTACTACAGAGCGTTGGGTGTAAGACTGACAACTCTATCCCATAAAAGAAAACTTCTCCTGTCTCGAAATCTAAGAGCAGGCAGGCCGTCTTTGCCCATCATGGGGTTGTTGAGCCATTGATGATGATGAAAATTTAAAGTAGTTTTATTTAATGGGATTTGAAATTTCAAAAATAAGTAAAAAATTAGATATTTATGTAGTTTATTTAATTTAAAATCTCTGAAATTAGTAAAAAATATTCAGCAATAATATTTTAAGTATTATTATTTACATTTCACTCATAAAATTTACCTTATTGTCAAATTACAGTTATATGCAACGGAATGCTTTTGTGATTTCATGTAAAAATTCTGATATAATTATGCATGTTTATACCATTATAACATTAAAAATTATTACATTTAAACTTACATCATCATCATCAGTGTTGCAATAGCCCCATGGTGGACCAAGGTCATCTAAAGGTCTAGATTTCTAAACAGGAGATGTTATCGTTTTACGAGGTATGGTTGTCATCCCTACATACAAAGCTTTGCAGTCATATCAGACCGGGACCTACGGCTTAGTGTGGATATTTAAACCTACACTCTTTCAAAGTTATTAAAATTTGAGGTATTCCAAATTTTTCTCATTCAATAATTATTATTTATCTTTTATTCTCAGCCATCTTATGTAACAAAAGCAGCATTAAAGGCAACGATAGGCGCAGTTTTGGCTAATAATGTTCGGTAAGTATAAATGAGATTGTTTGATTTATTGTAATTTGCATTTGCATTTGGAGAAAGAACATGCTGACTTGTAGATGCTGATAATTAAAATTCAATGTCTTCATCGACAACAGAGCATATGGACCAATTGTTTCGCTAATTGGGCGATTTTTAACTAGGAAAGTGGATTGAAATCTTTAAATGTTTAAGAAAATTTCGATTTCGCACCACTATCTCGCAAGTTGGCAATATTTGTTGCTATGAAAGAAATATATTTATATTTATAAAAGAAATACATGGTGATTATAATTAAAGTCTCACTTTCAAAATGTTGTAAAAAAGAACCACTCGTCATAATGAGTTCAAATTTGAGCTGAAGATACCTGAAAAAGGGGGATATAATATAATAATTTTTATGTATTACATATATAATATGTAATAATATAATATAACGTGTATATAATTTTCCGGAAATTCTATATACTTTCCCATTATTTGCAATGTAAAATATAATTTGACATTCTTTCCCTTCAAACAATAAAATTATGTTTTTTTAAGATAATTAGTTGTTTATTTTCTTCTGTAAAGTACAGTGTGTCCACGTGAAATCTCCCTGATTTCAAATGTTAACTGTATGGAAACTATGAGTCCAAAAGATTTGCGGTATCATGAATAGCAAAACAACAAGATTATTTTTGCAGCAAAAGTATATTTCTGTCGATGTATGCACTTCGATATGGGCTCCATTCGCAGCTCTCAGAATGTCCAGTCGATAATTAATTTTAGTTCATGTGTTGCGCAGCATATCAAATGTGACTGAATTGATAGCTTCCATATTTCTGAGGCTGAGATCACAAGCATCATGTACAGGTGGACATATCTTGGATATAGCTCTACAGGAATAAATCCAGAGGAGCAATATCTGGAGATCACTGTGGCCAAGCAGTGGATCCATAGCTGCGTAAATGCTTGGTCTAAAGTATTACGAAAGTCTAACCTCCAGTGCGGTGGGGCAGCATCCTGCTGGCATCATGCTATTGCTCTGGCACTCGGTCTCACAGGTTTCGGGTTAGAGTCCCGGTGATGTCATTGATGTTTGTAGTAGTTCGGAATCCACTTTAAGTCGTAGGTCTCGGTCTCATATGACAGTAGTCCAATGACCGTAGTCCGTCACGGAGTCCAATCAGACGTCTCACGCACATCATTCCCAAACTAAAAAGGGGCAACTTAGCTCTAGGCCCAGTAATGTGGTGTGGTGTGATACAGCAGTAGTTGTGGGTTATCACATTTGGATGCAAAGAGGGTAGCTGTGGAAAAACAAACTGTTCAAGCATGTCAAGATTAATGGGACCAGTCACGGTTCTTACCATGAAGAAAAATGATTCAACGATTCTGTCACGCCTCAGACCACACCATATATTTACTTTGTCACTGTCCCTCACGTATTCCCGACCAACGCCAGGTTGTTTTGAACCTTAGATACGAACGTCGTAACGATTAACCGTTCCAGATGTGGAGAATATTGATTCGTCACTATCACATTCTTTAGGAAATTTTGAGCTTTTTCGATACAGTCTAGGATCTCAATAGCAAGATTTTCTGTGTTTTAGCAAAACCAAAAATGCATACAACAAAAATTAACTTTTCCGAAAAACTTTTTTTGATGCAAAATAAACTTGTTTCGTTGCTATTCATGATACCACAAATCTACAGAACTCATAATTTACATACAGTTAACATTTTAAATCAGGGAAGTTTCATGTCGTTCATTAAATTGAAGATTTTTCATCTGGTCCAGGAGTTGTTTATATATACAAGCAATTCTTAAAATATTATTACTTAAAAAGTCTCCAACATAAAAAGTAACACAAAAAAAGAAGTGCATAGAATGTGATAAAAACTGATATACAGACAGACGTAATTTTACAAAAAAATTACAGAAGTAATTTTATTTACAAGAAGATAATTTTATTCAGCAAGGAAATATACAAGGTGATCAGTAGGAAGTAGAACCATCAATCGCAGCAATGCAGGCAGCGACCCTATAAATTACAGATTCAATTAATGCTCAGATAGTGTCAGAGGGTACATGTGAAACTCAACATGTTCTATATCACCCTCCACATTTTGTTTTTTCTAACTGAGTCTGAGGCAAAGCAGAAAAACGATGCCAATCCTGTTTCAGATATTCTTGATTGGAGACAGATAAGGATAAACTGCCAGGATAGGAAACAACATGACATTCTGCAAGCATGATGCAGTATGTGGATGAATGCAGTATGTGGTCTCGCGTTGCCCTATTAGAAAATACCATTTTGCATTCGCTCAATGTGAGGTAGCACAAAGGTAATAGAACCTCAAAGCATTGTCGTGCCTGTGGTGCATACCATGCCTATTTCCCGAAATGTGCATTTTTATATGCCATCAGGCCCCATATATATATTGATACATATAAGTGCATACTTACAGGGTCTGATGGTCGATAATTCTATAATGGTCCGATGGTATGGAAGGAATTCTGGTGAATATATTTTGATGCACTGTAAACATTTTTGATTTTGAGAAAAGGTTTTCCAATAAAATTCCAACCAAATGTAAGAATTTTCGACACCTCCAGCGCTCTGATGCTAGGTACCACCGGTTAAAGGTTCGAGTCCCGTCGGTGCTATGGATGTTTATAGTGGTTCGGGATGCCCTTTAAACCATTGACCCCCTGCCTAATATGACTGTTGGAGGTAGGCCTGACAACCCTACCTAGTAAAAAAAAAAACAACATCTCATGTTTCGGAATCTGGCAGAAGGCCTTGGCCCACCGTGGGGCTGTTACACCATTGACGAATATATATATATATATAGTAATTTGAATAATTTTTTTGCTATTTTCCAATTAATGTAAAACTGTAATAACAATAATAATAATTTAATAATTTATCTAAAACCTCCTTCATTTTCATCATCCTTCATCCATCATTTTATTAAAAAAAAGGTTTTATTCCATTATTTTCTCCGAAAATTGTTTAAAATCTGTCTGTTTTATTATTAAAAATTAATTATTAGTTAATAAATAAATTTTCAATGCTTAAATTTACTTATCTAATTATTTTTCTATTTATGTTTGTGTTCTATTTCAGGTTAAAAGTTAAAGACGAAACTAAAGCTTTATTTGCTCTATTACACGTAAGTTAATTTTAGAATTTTAACTTTAATTCGTATCCTCTATATGAAAAAAAAATTAAATAGTTATCATTTTAAACACAAGATAAGATCTAAGATTTAGAGATAAAATTAAATTTGAATACAGATGCAAATCATTCTAAGATGAATTTTGAAAATTTGCTTAAATTATTAAAATTTTATTTATTTGCGGATGATTCATTTAAATTATTTCTGTTTAAAAATTTTTATTATTTAAATAGTTTTTAAAATTCATTGTTTACTAATCTTATAGAAAATAGAATCAGAAGTATTTAAGTTAAGTAAGTTATTTATTTTTTCGTTACGAATCCCTTAATAAGGCTTCTGAATTATGCATTTTCTTTTTCTGTAAAACCTGCTTCACTATAGAAAAAGTTTCTATACAGAGAAAGCAACATTAGTAGTCCTTTATTGATCATTTTTTAACAGGAAAGGTAAAAGAAAGTTTTCTAGGAAGGCTGATTCGTGTCTTAATAGTACTGTGTCTCAGGTTTGAATGTATTGGGGGCCTTCGTTGCAGTCACTGCTTTCAGAAAGTATGGGACTTGATGAATATTGTGACTATCGGTAAAGCGACTCAAATCAATATTCAAATTGTTTGTTGGGAGTTTCCGGATTTTCTCCATACGACACGCAAATGCGGAGCAGTTGACACTAAAAGTCCACCAAGAAGATAATGTCCTTTTTGTAATCTGCCGTCGATAGGCTGTTCATGACATACATAAGAACACAAAATCCATGCATCTTAATAAAGCAGTAGTGTATGAGTTGATCCGATTTTCATTATTCTTGTGATAGGAGTTGCAGCCACTATTTTTAAAAGTAAGCAGATTCTGTAGGGATTAAAAGTAGGGATTGCCAGTGACTTCAGCGGCATGATGCCAATTGGCTAGCGCTTTGGCCTTTGGTACTACAGGCTTCAGGTTCGAATCCTGGCAGTGGAGTGGGGCACCCCCACTCTCAGTGGGTCAGAAACCACGTTAAACGGTAGGTCCCGTCTAATTAGCTCAAAGTGTTCAAAAAGTGACCGTAGAGTGACAAACCAACCAATAACAACAAAAAAGTGAATTCGACTTGAACTTCATAAATTTGATCTGATTTACATAAATAAATGATGGCTTACTTTAAAAAAATCCTCAATTATTCACTCTGACACTGATATTGACATTGATATATCAATTGAATGACGATTTGTAATCGTATATCAGTGAACTACAATGTAATCGATACATGAATTACAATACAAGAAAGATTAGGATAACAGAATAGCAGATCTTCTACACAGAAGATTGAATTTGGAATATTTTATATCAGGGATGACCAAATCGCGGGCTGCCTTAAACATTTTTCCGACCCGTGAGATTCATCACACTTTTACAAAATATATTTATTTAATAATGACCAAAGTAGTGAAAACCAATGTATTAAAAAAATACATGATTTGTGCATCCATATATTCAAAAATTATCGATGCATAAATGTAGAGATTAAACTTGGATGCACAAATTATGAGAAAAAATTAACCATGATTTTAAAATAATATTTTTAAGAATATATGACAAATATTGCCTGTTTTATTTATGTGTTTACAATTATGTGTTCGAAGAATAATTAAATTATAGTCTGCGAACTCATGATGCGCGCGCATCTTGGAACATCTAATATAACAGGTTCTGGTTTCACTGTAATTTCCTAATATAACAGGTTTCACTTTAAGTGACCTCAATGAACATCCCTGTATCCATTCAACCCTGTAATGAACAGTCCTGCATCTCCCATATGCAGGACTGTTGGTGATAGCAGAGCAAACCATATTCTTAGTTGAAGTTCTTAGCGCTTTTAGTTCAACTTACACCTGCTATAATGTTTTTTCTAAAATGAAATGATCCAACACAAAACACGCTCAAACATAACGGATGCTCACCTGCAACACACATTACAATGTGTAAATACCCAAATGGAGATCGATTTGCAAAAGATAAGTGAAAGAGTGGAGAAACACATATCACACCTTGTAAAATAAATATTTTTTTAATGATTTCATTTTTTTTTTTTTTTTTTTCATTTCGTTTATATTTATATATTTTTAAATTTCCTTTTTAGTGTTATATATTTCGTTACAATGTGCGTTTAGTGTAATTATTATTATATTTTGTATGTTTACTTGTAAGAACAATAGTAAACACGAATATTAATAGTACAAATTTTCACACCAAAAAATGTCCATAGTGGGTGTAAATCTAATATGGGAATATATAATTTTATATGCATTTCCAAAGTGGCCCGCAAGATCATTTGGGTTGGCTACCCTTGTCTTATATAGATATAAAGATTTCTTAAACAAGTGTATTTGACAAATTTTATAATTTATTATTGTAAAAGTTTCATAATGTGTCTTTTTCATTTTTTATTCGTTCATTTCACTTTTTTCAGAACCCTCTCTTCAGCAACCAATCTTCGTACACCGTATTTGCTCACCTTTTCCGAAGGATAGTTGCTCTGAGCAGTGGCGATCATCAGTTGCTCATCAACTGGTTTGCAAAGTGAGTTGCTTCTTGACCTTTCCAAGTTTAAACAAACTTTTTCAACACATTAAAGAACAAATACTTTCTTTTTTCCACCTGGAGAAAATAGATGAGATTTAAATTTTGCACTTATGAGAGCCTGATAAAGGTAACAAAAGGGAAAATAGAGGGGGAAATATGTATTTTTGATTGATTTATAAAATGGTATGAAAGAAAACCAGTCAGTCTAAAATCATTGCTTTTCCAATGCACGAAGCTTTTCAAAAACATTTCTAAGGCATACGCACATTGCACTTTTTACACATAGTTATAGTTTGGCTACCATATTTTTTCTTTTGTTAGTATGATTTTCTCAATAACATAATTGCTTGTAATCTTTTTGTTAACATTTTTTCTGAATAACATAATTGCTTGTATCTTTTTTTTTTTAGTATAATTTTTCTCAATAACTTTATTGCTTGCTTGCTCATTGCTTAATTTTCAATTGATTGTTCATTGCTTGTATCCTTTTTGTATTCGAGAATTAAATTTTGAACAAAGTTTATTTTCATAAACTAATAATACACGAGAATGGCAATGACTGACATGAATCTTCAACAAAAATTATCTTCCATTTCCATTAATGATATAGTCACGCTTCTTTAAAAATCCAGAATTTTAATCCCCAGCAATTTCATATAAGTTTGTTAAGGATTTAGAGATAAGGGTAGTTGTCTTGGTCCTTTTTGTTAGCGGGATTTTTCTCATTAACATAATTGCTTGTATCCATTTTATCTTCGAGAATGGTTAAATTTTGAAACAAATATGAGCCTAATAATATACAGAATGAAAATGACTGTCATAAATCTTCAGAAAAATCATCTTTCGTTGCCCTTAATGCCCCACGCTTCTTTGAAAATCGAAATTTTAATCCCAAGCAATTAAAGATTAAAGGGCCGTCCCTTAATCTTTAATTGCTTGGGATTAAAATTTCCGGTTGGGTAGTTGTCTTGGTTCAGTAAAGTTAGTTGTTCTGTAAGTGGAAAGTCACTTTTTCTTTAAAATGAGTAGATCAACCAATTAATTGAATCGTGAAAAGACATGATACAATTTGTACATATTATACATGAGAAGAAACACAGGAAATACACCTACAAACTCCTATTAAACATATTCTCCTAAGGGTTAGGTGCCCTCTCTGCTACCTGGACTGCTGGACTGGAATGTCGGCTATATCTCTATTCTAGCTCTAACCTTTTTGTCTCTGAGTTCTCTCTGACCAATCCCGCCAAAAGTCTTCCATGAAAGCTGTTTTGAAAGAATGATGAGTTGATTTGGTCTCTCCCCTTTCCTATTCCTCGTGGGGCCTGAATGGCTGACTGTCTAGCTCTCTGGTCTCGATGCCACAGGTTTCGGTTCGAGTCCCGGCGGTACCATGGATGTTTGTAGTGGTTCGGAATCCACTTTAACCCGTAGGTCCTGGTCTCATATGACTGTAAGCGCGTCACTGAGCCCAGTCAGACTTCTCACCCATATCGTTCCCAAACTGTAAAGGGGCAACTCATCTCTGGGCGCAGTGATGTGGTGTGGTGTAAGTAGTAGTTCCTATTCCTTGTTTTCTCTCCACAAGAAGTCTGGCTGATTAATACTGTTATCTCTATGTTAGAGACTAGTTGTGTCAGAATGTAATACCAATCTCTCGTTCTTATTTGTATTAGTTTATTTACAATATTAGTACATACATACACATGGTACCCTGTGCCTCTTCTACAATAGCATTAATAGTTAAAAATCAAGAACCGATCCCTGACTGTCTATCTTGTTCAGACGCTCCTAGCGTTCTCCTCGTGGTCTCAAAATCTGACCGCATGTATTTACCACACTGGACCACACAGTTAAGGTCCCAGTTACTGATCCCAGTCGCGACCTCTCGCGGCTAAATAATTAATAATAATTAAACCTTTCAATCCAGCGTTTCCAAGAAAATGACCTTGCAGTTTTCCAAGGAATGATTCCCCTTTTTTGGTTCTTTCGTCAGCTATATATCTGTATGGTTCGACCTATCTCTAAAATTTCCATGAGTTGATTTTTGCAACATTAATAAAGTTATTAAAAATCCTTTCTTATCCTTTATTTACATTCTGTACATGGCAAAAAAAATTTGTCAAGCGGATTTACGTCATGTATATTCTGTTTGTAATTCTATATTAATTTGATTTATATCTAAACGTGTTTTTTTTAACTTGGTTAAAAACAATGACAATGAATTATAAATAGTTATTTTCCAAGACCAAATTAATTTTTTTTTTTCTCGTTATCGGAGAAACTTCCTCTGTAGCATGACTTGAAATATTTATCACCAAAAAAAGCGGAGAAAAATTTATGTAAATTATTTAATTTTTGCAACGTCAGTATTATAAGGGTTAATTCTTTTCTGCAAAGGTAATTCGGTAAATGTTTTCACGTCAATCCGTTCCAACTTTTATGTTTCTCTTCAACATAAGCAATTTGTTCATTAAAAAATAAGTTTCCATCAAAACAATTTAATGCATTGGTTCGTCTTGTTTGTGAGAAATTTTATTTCGTTATCGATTTGATTTCTGTTCTAACATTTTAGAAAATGAAATTTTTTTTTTTTTTTTAAAAGTTAAAGGAATAAAATAATTTACTTATAATTCATTCTTCTTCTTCTATTGTGTGACCTTCCATGGTGGGCCAAGGCTTTCTGCCATATTCAGAAACATGAGATATTGTTTTTACGGGGTGGAGTTGTCAGCCCTACGCCCAAAGTCATTCTAGACCGAGGCCTATAATTGGAAGTGGAATCCGAGTCACTACAAGCCTCCACGGCACCACAGGAACGCGAGTCCGGGGTCTGTGGTAGTCTCTAGTCACTCAGCCATCAGGCTCCCATTTCTTATTATTATGTATGAAATTAAATACAGAATGAAGAAAAGGGAAAAAATAATAATATGAGAGTTGTTATTTGGCATTTCTTGTTTTTATGTGAACAAATCATCTAATGTTGTTTGACTTTTCTTGCTTCGTTTAACAAGTAGTTGTCGATAGTAAGACTTCACAGCAAGGATACTTCGTTCTGCTTCTGAACTTCTATAAAAATTTAATCATTTTGTATATACTAACATTATAATAGAGGTTTTTTTTTTTTAGAAATTCCGCTGAAAATTACTTTTGCTCATCTTCAGAAATGCTTATCTTCTTACATTTGTTATTCTACTAATTCTTTAAGACCGTCGTTGAAAAAACTTTCACCTTGTTATAACTTGCAATATATCTTCCATATCCTGCCCCTTTATATTATTCAATCCTGTTTCATTAACTAGGTTGACAATTTCGTCGAGATCAACAATAAATTCTCTCGTGCCGACATTCTTGCTAAACTCCTGTTATACATTCTTCAACACTTCTTTCAAACATTTCTCTGAAAGATTCATGTTGTCTATACCATCCATTATATTGAGTTTTCAAAAAAAAAATAAAAAAACCTCAAAATGAATTGTGTATCTATTCCATTGGTTTTTATCAATTCATTCTTTACTGGCTTGATAGCCTAGTGGCTAAGGCTCTGACTTTGGTACCACAGACATCAGGCTCGAATCCTGGCGATGGCATGGATGTTTGTTAGTAGTTTTGGAATCCACTTTAAACTGTAGGTCCCCAGACCAAATTATCCAAACTTTGGATTATCCAAAGAAGATAATTAACTTTAAAATTTGCACCAAAATACTGATACCAATAACTATTTTTATTCTTTCAATGCACATGTGTTCATTCATTCACCAAAAGATAACAAAGACCTTGTTAAATACAGCCTTTAGCATTTGTTTTTAAAATAGTTTCGCAATAAGAATTGGACAATTTTACAAAAAAATAATGTAGATCAAGAATAATTGCCAAAAATATTTTTTTTAACCTATGTTGACTGACAGCAGTCTATGACGTGCAGCTTTTGCAATACAGTTTAAAAAAACACTCATAAAATAATTAAAATCTTTTTTAAGTATTTACAGCTACTGCGTCAATTAGTCTAGCTCAGTAGTTTAAGTCGTTACCACTTATGTCAATAATTAATCTAACAATGTAAATCGGAGATTGTCAAAATCTGTGAAGGTGTTTCCCAACATAATCATGTCAATTATTGCTCTGAAATTGGCTACTCATACGTGCCTGGCAAATGGCATGGAATTGGATTATCCATTAAAAACTCAAGTCTTTCCTCTGATTGAGTTGGAAATAATTTCACGATATCTGGCTTTAAACCTATCTGTAATAATGTAATAAATACTATGTTAATCTTAATACTATGTTAGTTAATAGGGGATCTGGTTGAGAAAGATTGGATCCAGCCTTAAACCTATCTGCAAACTCGTTACCGAAAATACCACAGTGTTGCCGAAAATATGGTAATATCTATTATCATAGGTTAGGGAGATCAAACATATTGTAATATCTATTAAGCCTTCAATAGGTGTAGAAGAAATTCAAAGGTCAAAAATGAAACATTTGAAAAATTTTCAGTAGATCACTTCATTTAAAATATCAATTACAGACTATGCAGACTTAAAGTTATCCATTTACTTTTACAACACCGTAAATAAATAGTTACTATTATTAAAATTCTTATCTTTGTATAAAAGCATTAAAAAGAAAATGATTTACTTACTTAAACTTTAAATTCAGTTAGTATATTACCCTCTGTATCCATATTTTCGAGTATTAAAATTCTTTACAGTAATTTTAATATTTTCGTATTACTGCCATAAATATTAACAAATACTATTACATTTGATTTAATTATTACTATTTATAAATATTTTGACAATTTTCAACTTAACATTCATTATTTGTTTCTACTATGATTTAAAAAATAAATTGTCTTGATCTGTTATATACTTTTTTTGCAATATTATTATGTTTTATAATATTAATATTTTAATTCAAAACAAATTTTCTATCTATTTCAATAGTCACAAATTGAACTGAATACAGAATTGATGATTTTGTTAGTGCAAATTATCGCAATTCTGCTTTTTAGTTTTAGTTTTTAGTAAAAGAGCATGCCAAACTAATAATAATGCTGATCGAAGTGAATACCTTGATAAATGCGTTATCTTTCCTTATTCAAAAACAAGTAGATTCTATCGTGAGTGTAACAAAATGTCTTTCATTTATACGAAAAATTTTCAGATTTTTTTCCTTAGCAATGCGCAGCTGTGGGGTAAATTGCACTCTGCAAGTTCTATCGTACAACAATATTTCTTCTTTTCCTTAGGAATAAACATGCGGTTTCTCAATTATTTCATAATTTAAAAAAAAATGAAGATTATAATTCTCGAGAAAAGTTAATTTTAAATAATTTTCTAAATTATAAAACAATATGCTATTTTTTGCAGGACAGATCCGGAACGGCTCAGGCAGTTGGTGAAGAGAATCCTACAATTCGTGACCATTCGAGAATTCCCTCCGGCCAATGGCCACAAGCTGCCTTCCATAAGCAAGAGTAGGTGGTGGATTCAAGTGCCACAAGACTGCTCGCACTTATGAGTAAGCATCCCAGGCATGCTCCTTTTAATCTAGAAACAAAGAATATTAATTTTGTTACCTTTTTATTCATTATTTCTTCGTTACCTCTTGTAACGTCTCGACCTATACTAGATCTATATAATGACTTCAAAAGAGGGCCACTTTCAGGTTCATGGAAACACCTAAATTTTTATTTACAAGCACTATTTATGTATATATAAATACAGAACTCTGGGTTATTTTACAAAGAAATGAAAATTAAAAATATAAATTTGATCACAAGTGCATGATTAAATCACAAGTGCAGTTCACTCAAGGTCGGAGATTTTCAGAGTTCTCGAGTCTACGTCGAATCTCATACCACGTGTTCTGATGCAGACTTTAATTATCACACGGCGTGATACACGATACTACAAGGGGCTCACTTTGGAGAGGTGGAAACTCCGGCCAGTTCTGTCACTTTTAGATAAAAAAGGAAAAACAGCACTTCTCGTCGACTCGTCGCATTAACTCTCCTTTCTTCATTAAAATTCTCTCTTTAAAGAAAATCCGTGAAGGGGGAGGACGGGGGGGATCAACTTCCTCACCTCTCCATTGGAGTAGACAGTTCAATATCTATCACCAGTCACGATGCAACAACTCATGGTTTAGTCCATATTTTATCTGTAATTGTTTCTACCTGTGAAGTTTGCACAGATAATCACTAATTTAATAAGTCTCATTGTATATAACACTGAATATTTGGTATCAGATTTGAATGACAGGTTGTTCCCATTAATACCAAACACTAATTGCATGCAATATAACCAACCACAGCACTGTTTATCTGCTGTCAAATTTGAGGATGGGCTGTTATTATGTGCTTGTTAAAGAATATACATTCCTCTTTTCTGGAAAAATAAATGCCACAACTTTTCCTGTGGGAAAAAATTCTACAATCTATCTTATTGTTAACTCTTTCGTAATTAGTTTCGTTACTTCTTTCCTATTTCCTTACTTATAACGTGAAGCAAACTGCCGTTTCCACTCACATAATGTGCTCATCGCTGTACGCTAGTTCCACTTTCCTACTTCTCAATTTCATGATTCATTTTGCGGGAACAAATGAGAACAGCGCTGTTTGTGGTTAAATGATTTTAAACACAAAAAGTTCACTGAATGGCAAGTACATTATAAACTTATTGTGTGAATGGTAAGGTCAGCTTGCTTCAGTTTGAAGGTAACAAAACAAGCCCGTTCGATTTGGGCTTTAAAATATCATATAATTGCTGCTATCATTTTAATGTATGAAATGTGACATTTAAAAACTAAATATGCTAATTTATACGCTTTATTAGGGTTGAACTTCAATAATATCAACATGTTTTCGAGACATCATGCAAAGAAATTAAGTATTGCCACAAACGTTATTATGTTCGATACTTATATTTTTTCAAACACTGAACTTTTTATTCTTATTCGTAGAATTTCTAGTTGATTTCTAAACAAAGCATTGTTAGGATGTTATCAAAACAAGAAGGATGATATTGCATAAATATTGAATACAAGATGCATGAAAACCTTTTCCGAGGTCATTGAAAAATACACTCAAGAGCCAAAACATTATGACCACCTGTCAATAACGAGTTGGCCCACCTTTGGCGCGCAACACAGCTTCAACCAGCCTCGGCATGGATTAATACCAGTTAAATACCACTTCCACCTGATCAGTGCCTTCCACGTCATCCAGGCGAGTTCATTGCAAAATGTAGGGGTGGTCATAATGTTTTGGCTCTTGAGTGTATGTAAAAAGAATTTATAGTTTGAAAATTAAAAATTCAGAGTAATTTTAGAAATTCTTCTGACAATAGATCAAACTACCAACAACAAGAAAGAATTCCATTTAAATATTATACCTTGGAATTCTTTATCAGCATTTAAATTAAATGTGCATAGATCTACATCTTATTATTGGGTTTAAAATGAATTTCTAACTATTCTATGAAAACTATTTTCAAATATTAAGGTTTGGAATCAATCTACATATGTTAAGCATTTCTATGTTAAGTCTATGTCTAGTCTATTTCTATGTTTAAGTCATTACATATGTTCAAAATTTCTGTTATGCCTGTTACAGCTATTATCTATTATTATTACATAACTCGCCTTCTGTATTTAATAATATAATATTACTCAATTTATTAATTTTATGTAGTACGATTCTTATAAAACTCGCATAGCCTGTACTCCGTCCCATGTGAAATCTTTGCTAGAATCTTTGTTTTCACTTGCAGACACCGCCAACAGCCGCCATTCTCCTAACCTGATTCCATACACTGAGTTCTACAACAGTGCCTAGACCACATCAACCTGATGGCGGAGTACTACAGGTGGCAGAACCCAGCCAAGAACCACAAGTGAGGATTCTCCTCCACCTCCTTTATTCTCTCTACAAGATTTCAAGTCCTAATTCACTAGTTTATTTATTGTTAAATTCTGAAATCTATGTTTAAAATTATATTGCTACGTACTGGACTATGTTGCACTAATAGTTTATGTTTGATTGACGACCTTATTTGGCTTAGTGACATGGATAATATCATATGTCCGTAATTTCTCATATGTCAAACCCTATAGCAGGGATAGTCAACCTTTTTATACCTTTCCGCCCACTTTTGTATCTCTTCTACTATTAATTGTGTCAGGATGGAATACTCTCTTTTTTAAAATACTAATCTTTTTATTTACACTACGAATACATACATACCCACCCTGTGCCACTTCTACAATACTATCGATATCTAAAAACCAAAGCCGGTCCCTGACCGTCTGTTTTTATCTGACGCTCCTAGCGTTCACCTCGTAGTCTCGAGATCTCACCGCAACTGCTACTTCCACGCTGGACCACAGTTACTGGTCTACAGTTTACCAGTTATAACCGCGACTCTCTCGCAGTTATAATTAAACCTTACAATTAGTAGTAAAATGTGCTAACCATCCATAGATTATTAGTAGTAAAATGTGCTAACCATCCACATATTATTACTAGTAAAATGTGCTAACCATCCACAGATTTCCCAGTTGTGGTGATTTATAAAAGTAGGAAAGTAACTTAACTTTATAAAACTTATAAAGCAGATTTACAGCAAGTTAAAGCTTTTAATAATAATTTCTTACCATATGTTTTATATCGGAAGTTTACTAAGTTTAGCGGAATATTTGTAAAACAACTTACTGTAGTTAAATCTATCTTTTATTTATACTCTGCAAGCATACTAGCATGATATTTCATCAGACTGCATACCAGCATGAAGTCTGATGAAATTATATTTAAATAATTAAATTATTAATGAAATCCATGATGCTGATGCTGTGATTCTAAATACTGAATATCTGGTCAGTTTTTGTAAGAAACAAACAAAGCTCTCTCTTTTGGAAATATGCAGGCAGTTTTTCTTTCTTTGACTATAATATCGTTAACAGTAGTAAAATGGATGGATTCCACAAGAAATGAAGTAGGGAAAGTAATCAATAAACTGAGTATCCTTTTTACATATTTGGATAAGGCAGGCATTTTTAAATAATACTTGGAAATTCTTCTATTTCAACATTTAAAAAATAATTTCAATTTTTAAAAAAGAAAATGCTTCAGTTACAGACAAAATCCTTACCGCCCACCATGAAAAGTGAAATGCCCACTAGTGGGCGATAGGGAACTGGTTGACTACTAAGGCCCTAGAGGAAGCCTATTAATTAAAAATGATAATAATAATAATATATTTGAGGGTGGTTGATTGTGGAAGTCTAAGACCACTTCAATGTAGATGAAATGCAGTTTAATCCCCTCTCCTTCCATTGGTGATACTCAAGCACCAAATTTGGCGCCAAGGTTTTACGATTTTGAACTATGCATAAATTGATACATTAATCCCAAAATAAGCTTTCTGCCAAGGAAATGGGTTAAAAGGCATTACAATGATATATGAATCAAATATACAAATTATTATTCAAAAGATGATTCAAACCACCTAATTTTCTGGAAAATTATAATTGCTACCTGGACACTAAGAATACTTACCTAATGAATGTTCCAACGGATACACCCTAAAAGAATATTTCATATTTATGTGATTATCAAAGAATCGAATGTTTGTGTTACCTAATATTTTAATAAGTTACGTTTATAGTATTGCATTTGGTATTAGTAATGAAATACGATATACCAAAAATATATTATACAAAAATCAAAAGAATTGTTATCCATTGCACTTTTAGGAGTTTCAATGGGTTTAAATGAAATTTCACTTTTACTTTTAATTATTATTTCAAATAATTGTTTTTTTTTCTCATCTTTCTATTGCCGCCCAAACAGGATTTCAAGTCCTAATTCACTAGACCCTTCTCCTTCGTCCTATAACAGGTAAGCCAACCAAACCGTTCTATTCCCCTATGAGATATTAAGATAAAGATTGATGTATTAAGATAGGGATCACCCGATTTGGGAAATATTTGATTTTTTCTGTTGTTGATGTCCCCTAACTTATTTTTACCTATCGAATTTGATGCACATATATCTATATATAAAAGTTTATTTATAAATCCATTTATTTCTTACGATAAAGTATTTACAAAATTGGTATTTATAGGATAAAAAAATTTATGGTATTTATATTTATAGGACAAAAAAAAAAAAATATCATAATGCTTTTTATAATATGAAATTATAATTATATTTTTGTAATATGGAATTAATATTTGTTTTTAATGCAGTTTAACCCACACCTTTGAAGACGAGTTTTTGGGGGGACGGAGACGATGCATCAAATGTGATACTGCCAAGTTATACATATTTTGAATTGAAAGAAACATGGCTAATAAGAAATGTGCCAAATTTGGCACATTTCTTAAACAAAATTTCTTTTAAAAATTTCTTCAAAGGCGTGAGTTAAATTGCATTTTTTACCATGTATTGGAACAACATACTTCTTGGGGCTTAAAAGAATAAAATGTATTTTACTTACATCCATTTAACTCCAAATTGTGATGGATAACAAGTCTTTCTGATTTTTGGAAATAATATTTTTCAATATTTTCATGGTATGATATCAAAGAGTTTTCCTTAGTATACATATAACTTTACTTAGATTTATTTATGTAGAACAGGTTAGATAAGTTAAAATATTTTAATAGAGGTTAATTGCTTGTATGTATAAATTTTCATTGCTGTTATTGCTTTTTATTTATGGAATTTCATATTCTTTTAATTAAAATTTTTTTATATAATTTTTTATGGGAAGAAGTGAAACATGTCTCACCACGTTTTTTATTCTAAATAATAAATATGTTTATAATGATTTTGCTTTGATTGTTATAGTACTACAAAATTTGAAGTTTAATTATACATTGCTTCGTTCTGTAATCTGAAATTCAATCGGTGATATTTTTCAGATTTTCCTACTGTCAGTACCCCTTTATTTTGAGCATCGTCGCCAAGAAGATGATTCTGCAACGAGATTCTGAACAGCAAATGATCCTCAATGCAAGGGTAACTTACCTTTATGCAACTCCTTGGTAAAATGACGCTGAAAAACTAAAGAAATATTAATAACTTAAAACGCATACCAGTTTTAGCAATAAACAATGAAGAAACAAAATAAACAATGTAAATGAATGCATAATTTTTTTACTATTAGCAATTTAAAGAATAATAGTAAAAAAATTAGGTATTTATACTTATGATGACGGTCCCAGCGATAAATCAAGTGCGCGTATCATAGTTTGTTGTCAATATATGGTAATATCGCCAAATGTCGCAGTCAATTGTTGCCAATATAACAACGCCAATTGCCACCAATATATAGTAATATCGCCAACGTAGATCAACTGCCATAGTATCGCCAATTATCGCGTCATCCACCAATATATAGTAATATCGCCAACGTCATCATGCCATAGTATCGCCAATTATCAGCGTCAATTGTCGCAATATACAGTACAACCGCTAACTCTTGCAAAATAGTCAGCCATCCTGATTATAATTGGCCTTCTGACCAATAGAAGTTCGCCTCCGGAAAATGAAAATTTGGTATTCAACGGATGTAAGGAAGTACTGAAAAATATGAACAAGAAATTTGAATGAAAACCATCATTAATAGCAATATTAATGCATTACTGTTTATATAAATTCATATTTTTTGGTACTTCCTTATCATAATTTCACTATAAATCGCCAAAGTTTGGGACAGCAATCCTAATCACTTTCATTTTGTCCGGTCTACGAGAAGATCTCTTGGCAATCATCTGGTCACATTTTAAATAATGGAGGATTGTAGTAATAAGGAAGTACCTAAGAATCTTAAAGATAAAGAGTTTAAAATCTATCAAAATCGCAGAATAGGGGCTGCTGGGATTTGGCGTCAACAATTGTTTTCACTACGAAAGTGCACCAAGAAAAGGGTTGTAAATGTAAGTGATGTGAATTTCAAACAGTACATGAAATCTGAATCATGAACAATACATGGCACCACGAAAAATTTGCCAAATCCCAACGGCCCCTATTCTGCAATTTGGTCTAAAATTTTTATATTCTACTAATCAATTTATTTTTTACATTGTAATTACCGATAGCAATTTCGAAGTTCTCGAAATGCTAAATTTCGTTGCATATATAATTATAGATTTTAAGTACAGACAGACAAATTTTGAATAAAAATTTTATTTTTCATTTTTCAATAAATTTCAGTTTATAATTAGAAAAAGGAAAATTATAGAGAATATTAAAAATGAAACCATAATTGTGTTCCAGAAACCAAGAGAGAAAATTCATGATGCCTGTAATTGTACCAAAAAAGATTAGAAATAATTATAGTATTTTATGAATCATTTGTAAGTTGGATGTTTTTAAGATTTTCTAGACGTTACGGTTAGAATGATACATAAAAAGATAAAATCGCAGAATAGGGACAATTGGGGTTTTTGCGTTGAAAATTCTTCTCGCCAATGTCCGCAAAGTTGAGATTTTAAGTGAAGTGAATTTTAAAAATTGGATGAAATCCGGGTTACCATATTTGGAGACTTATCGCTCAGTTGGCGCAACAAAAAAAAGTCGCCAAATCCCAACGGCACCTTATTTTGCGATTTGGCCCATAAAACAACGACAAAAAACTATTAAAAAAATAAATAATAAAATGTTTAGTAAATATATACTTTGCTTTACGGCTTGATAAATCGAATTGTGGTAAAATAATTTGCATTGAAGATTCCATTACTGCATTTTGGAGAAAGTTTAAATACCACACATTGTTAAAACATGACACTGTTGATTATCAATTATTTTGTTATTATTTACTGCAATAAGTTCTCAATTCTTTATCTTTTACTTCAGAGAAGTTTGATGAGCCGTGCTATGCATCAGCAAGCTCCGGACATTGATGTCTTCTTCCTCAATCTTAATGTGAGAAGATCTCATCTTGTTTGTGATTCACTCAATGAGGTAAATATTTATAAACAATTTTTTTGAAAAAAAAAAATTATTAAATCATGAGATTGTAGGATTATTAAATCTACATTTATCTAATTATTAAGTCATCCAAAAAAAAATGTAGTCTAAAAGATAACTTTTTCAGAGATTTCTTAATTTAATTTAATAAAATTTAAGACATTGAGAAAATTAAAAAAACCAAACAATTAAATTAATTTAAGGCATGTTTTATAAAGCCCCGTCTAGTCTAGATTTGGTTTGATTTGTCACTCTACGGTCATTTTTTGCACACTTTAGACTAATTAGACCGAGACCTACAGTTTAGAGTGGATAATGAACCACTCACAAACATCCACGACACAGCCAGGATATGCAACTGAAGCTTGTGGTACCAACTGCCAGAGAGTTAGACCATTGGCCATGCAGACGAGAGAACGAGTAGATCTTGTTACGAATGTCTCTGTATTCTATCTAAGAAATTCTTGCTGCAGTGACAGCTGGTCAAAATGAGAGAAATCCCTTTTGATGTGCGGGAAAAACAGCTCCTGCTTAGAATTCAGATTCCGTTCATTCCGTTCATGAGCAAACCGATTTATAATTGGTTCGCAAGAATTACTCCATTGTCTCTGCCTCTTGTCTGGGCGCAGCTTAACTTAAAAATGTCCTTCAGTGGCGCATTAGCCCCATGATGGTCTACTGAAAGATTCCGAAACATGAGATGTTTTCTTTTACGGTAGGGTTGTCAACTCTACGCCCAACACTCTACAGTTACATTAACCCAGAAACCTACGATTTAAAGTGGATTCCAAAACCATTGTATTTAAAGTGGATTCCATACCATTGTTTTTAAAGTGGGTTCCAAACCATTGTATTTAAAATGGATTCCTGATTACATGCATCCATGGCACCACCGAGGCTCGAACCCGAAACCTGGGGTACTTAGTGCCAGAGCATCACCAGGGCCTAAACTTAAAAACGCCTTTAAGAATTATCTGGGCGTAAGTTAAAAACGCCTTTAAGAAATATCTGGGCCTAAACTTAAAAACGCCTTTAAAAATTATCTGAGCCCTAACTTAAAAATGCGTTTAAGAATTAAAAATCTGGGCTCTATTTAAAAATGCCTTTAAGAATTTTCTGTACCCTAACTCAAAAATACCTTTAAGAAATATCTGGCCCTAACTCAAAATAACTTTATGAAATATCTAGTAGTATGTAGATAGATGAGATATGTAGAAAGACATTTGTATATGAAGCCAAGTATTTTTAGAAAAACCACTTATTTTTTAATATTTAAAAATTTTTAAACTACATAACAAATTAAAAGTTGAAAATTATTCAATGGAATTTAAAACTTACCAATTATAAATCATTACAATTTCAAAAATTGATGAAAACAAATCTGTATAAGTATCGTAAAAAAACATGAATACAGGAATAAAGACAATATAAAATTACCAAGTAAGTTTTGTTTATTATTATTATGTTATAATTATAAAATAATTATTCTACAATATTAAAATAAATAAATCTACAGAAGAATTTTAATTAATCATGAATCGACACATTTTTTTCAGAATTTTTAAAAGAATTTGATTTTTTAATTCATGTTCATGAGTTATTAAAGTGATTCTGAGTTATAAGAGTCAATTTTAACATCCAAAAAAAAAATTAAAATTAATTTCATGTTTTACGTACACTTACCTACACTTGTCTTACTTACACATATCCCAAATGGAGAACCAATCTTATTTATAAATATTAGAATAGAAATGCTTTTCATGTATTACTTTTTTCTTATTTCCATCTTTTAAAAAAATTTTAACTCTCATAATTGAATATTATAAAAATATATTTGATATTTTGATATGCTCATATTCTATAAGAATATATTTGAAGAAAATAATTATTTGATTCCGATTAAAGAAATAAACAAACGATAACTCGCATAAATTAATTAAAGCTCTTATTTAATTTTTCCGATTTAAATTCTGATCAGAATGCATGATAAAATACAAAAATGCAAACTTAGTTGAAAATTGTTATTTAAAAAAAAAATTAAAATTAAATTTGTTGTAGTGCGCAATGGGATCTTAAAAATTAAAATTAGTTTCATGTTTATTTTACACTATCTATTATGTTATCTTACACATAGTATCCCAAATGGAGAACCAATCTTATTTATCAATATTAAGATAGAAATACTTTTCATACACAATTGCTGTTGTTTTATAGATAAGAACAGTATTAAGAATTATTTCCTCCTTAAAATAAAAAAAATGTTAATTCTCATAATTGAAGAATATTGTAAAAATATATTTGATATATTCTAAAAGAATATATTTGAAAAAAAATTATTCGATTCCGATGAAAGAAATATGCAAACGATAACTCATATTATTAATTAAATATTTGCAATTTAAATTTTGTTCATAATGCATGGCAAAAATAAAAAAAGGCAAACGATAGTTGAATACCGTTATTTTTTTAAAAGTTTTTTCAAATTAAAATTTGTTGTAGTGCGCGATGGGATTAATTGATGTTTTAAATAATAGTTTTAATTCTTACTTTTTACGGTCCAGAGTTTTCATGATGGACTGTAATGGAAAAAAAAAAGGTAGAATTTAATTGTTTATAATCTTTTTCACTAGATTGCTCGTAAACAGACCGACTTGAAGAAGAAACTAAAGGTAACATTTGTGGGCGAGCCAGGTCTTGATATGGGAGGTCTGACAAAGGAGTGGTTCCTATTACTTATCAAACAGATATTCGATCCTGATTATGGTAAGTGACGTATGATTTTTTTTTTTTTTTTTTAACATATTACGTATTATTTTTTTACCTTATGAAGAGGTGTTATTTTATGTTAGTATGTTCTTAGGATTCTTGGAATTTAAATGGTTTACAGAATAATAGAATCAAAAGAACATTGAAAATTAGCTATTATGTTTCAGAGATATTTATAAAGTTTGTCTGACACATGTCTGAATGAGTACAATATAAAATTAAAAAATAAATAATAAAGAGATAGAAAAAACATTCTTTACTTAAAAAATGCCTTAACTGTACTTAATAAAATGTCTTTAACTTATAATGTAACTACTAAAGCTTATAAATCTCCATGTGACATTCTGAGGTCACTAATAGCATGTATAAGCGATACTTCATTTCATGCGATGTATTGGTATGTATCTGAGGAGTTATGGAGAGAGCAATTGATATCTAAGAAGCTTTTCAAATGAATACTCCAGATTTAGCAAAATAATATTGGCCAAATTTTTTGGGGGGATATCCCCTTTTTTCACATGAGGTTATGAAAAGTTGCATCTCTGACTTTACTAGTTTGCAGAAACTGAAAAATATATTACAGTTTATATTAATTGAAATGAAAATCCAGCATCGATTGTATGTACCACGAGCAACCAAGGCATCTCGCATCGAAATTTATAATCTTTCGTATTTGAATTATAAAACATTTTATTTCAGTATTTTCCAATTTTTAAAAAAATATTTTTGCAATGTCTTCACTAATAATCAGGCACTTTGTATATTCCAGAATAGAAGTGTGACTGAGAAAATTCTTATGACATACGATTACCTAGATAATTTTATTATATTTCTTTTTTAAGTACTTCTAATTCAGTCGTTTTTATCCATTAAAATATTTGCAATTTCCTAAATAAATTTCTATTTCATTTTTAAGTGGAGGTTTTATAGAATAGATTTCTATGAAATTTTCGAAAAAGGTTTCCGTAAGGTTATACGAAATGCCCTATATTTCTCAACCACAAATTTCTGTGGTGTAATTAAGAAAATTACAGAAATTTTGATTAGAAATTTTAAAAAAAGATCTTAAATTATAAATTCATAATTCTCTTCGACACGTAAATGAAACATATTACATAATATGTGACTAAATTTTCTTAATTATCTAAGTAATTTGGGTTAGTTTTCTCTAAAATTATACACCTTTCACATGACCATTTAAAGCAAATCATATCCCTATTTTTTGGTGACTGGCATCGTTACTATATAATTACATATTCATGTTTTCAAAGTAGCAATCGATATTGATATATTGCATTAAATTGATTGTTTGTGCATTAAAAATTATCGTTTTTATAATAACACAACTCGGATCATATAAATTTGCAAGAAAGATGAAATTTAAATGTGATTTTAAATATTTATAATAAGCTATTTTTAGTTATTTTATTCTGCTGTCAAATAGTAAACTGGACTTCAGCATCATGCAACCATCTCAAATGCGATTGTTCAGAGCCAAAACCAATTTTTAGTTGGAAAAATGCCTGAAGAATGTGAAAAATCAGCCAACAATTTCCATTCCAAGATATTAACTTTATTAAAAACACATATTCAGTGTGATATCTTGCATTGCCTTACAAGAGTCTCACTTTTTATTTCTTCACCAGTTTTTCACTGTTTTATAACAAAAGTAATCTTGCATTTTTTACAGCTGTCATATGTAGACAACGATATAGATTGTTTGGACAAATGGAAGGAATTTGGTGATCAATGGCAGCCAAGATTCTTCATAACATCGGACTCTTGTGATGAAGTAAAGCTTTTGATTTCGGAATCAAACCAATGTACTTGAATTCAAACCCCAAATTTCATATTTGCAGTGTGTTATCTTGCATCGTCTTACAAGAACCTCAACTTTTTGTTCATCAGCATTTCTCTGTTTCTAATAAAAAAGCATCTTGCTTACGTTGCAGTTATTATGGGAAGATGGGATATTAATGGTTAGTCCAGGTGGAAGGAATTATGTGGCCAATATAGTCGATGTCCACAACATTGGCCTCTTGGGATTAATGAACTTTTTCCATTTCGGAAATCAAATCCATTTGCCACAACCACCGATGCAAACACTTGTAGTGATGTGCTTGAATCATTTTCATCACATATCAGCAAATAATCTGTACATGGTTCGTTTTTCTGGCCGGAAATAATAGCTATCACCCCCAATCTTCGTGCTTCTAGGAATTCATCATTTGAACGAAATTTGCTGCAACCTTTATATATAATTATACCAGCAATTCAATGGAAAGGTAAACATCCGATTTAAGGGTGGAAATGGGTGATTAGATTTCTTGTTAATGGTGCTAGTTAGACATATGCGGTGCAATACAATTGAAGAACAAAAGATTAGTTAGTTATTATAGAAACTTTTCCGTTAATTTTTTATGTTATGCAATTTAAAATTTTAATTATTAAAATTAAAATTATTTTACTGTTATGAAATTCTTTCGAAATAAACTTTCTATCCTACTACACCACTGCATTTGTATCAATTTGACTTAGAAACTTTCCAATTTCCCGGGCTAGAATGGTCAAACTAGCCGCATCATTTCTGAATGTTATGCATAATATTTTTGCATATATCAGCATCGTTTATAGCCAGTTTTTACTTTTTAATAAACATAAACTTGTATGTAGACATTATTAAAATATTTTTTATGATTCAAAATTAGATCGAAATACGTGAAATTTTCGATCATGCAAGTCTTGTATATAACATGTTTAAAAATATCTAAAATAGCTTGATGCGCCTAACTTAAGAGGACCTAGAGGCTTAACTTTTCTGGTTATCAGTTACGTTAATCGTTAATGCATTTGCAATACTAAAAACTAAAAAAAAATTAAATAAATGCAAGAAATTTAATAACAAACCTACTTTTCATTTAGTATAATTGAGTATCCAGATAAGTCGATTATTATGGAAAGGATTTCAATATTCAGTTAAAAGCATTTTACAGCTTAAAAAATGGAGTTCTTGAGGGTTTTTATAGGTGTTGAAAATAAATGTTTTCATTCTTTTTATATTTTCATGTCGGTTTTAAATAACTGGTTTGTTTTTTCAGGTATGTTCGTGTACCACAACAAATCCAGGTGTTACTGGTTCAGCACTACACAGGCGGGTAACTTGAGAGAATACAATTTAATCGGAGTTGTATCCTTTTGTTTCTTGTATCTCTCTTAGTTAAGCTTCCTTCAGACATGCACTTGTAATGATTATACTAATAATGATTATATTTTAAAAGTAATCAAACATTTAATCATTTAATTTTTCAACGACTTTTTATAATAGATGGCAAAACATATATATATATTGTTCTAATACAGCTGGCAAACACTAAGACAATTGTCTTGGATGCATTAAGGCAAGTGCTGCACAGATGTTACTCACTTAGCACTACCCAGGAGGTACGTGTAGCTTGAAGATAAGCTATGTACGCGGAATAAGAAATACCTCCGCAACGCTCTACAATCATGTTAGACCGGGACCTACGGTTTAAAGTGGATTCCAAAACACTATAAACATCCATGGCACCACCAGGACTCGGACCAAGAAACCTGTGGTACCGAGCGCCAGAATGCTAGTCACTCGGCCATTCAGGCCCCGCAAAACACACACACACACACACATATATATAACACCTTCTGTTTAACCCTCGTGTGCACAAGATGACCGTAGACCAATAAATCAAACCAAACCAAACCTGCTTTTCTGATACATTAACACACATGGGTATCAGAAAAGCGGTAGTATTCTAAAACCTCACAAAAGTTACATGTTGTTGTTTTTATGTTTAGAATACTATTGATTTTTTATCATACCAAACTCTGCAAAATTCTTTTGGCGAAAAAAGGAATTTTAGGATTAAAAAATTTTATTTGCATGAAATTTCAGATTTTTTTTTTTCACATTGTATTAAGTGGTTTTATAATCAGTACTATGAGATTCTAAAGTTTTTTAATACATAACCTGCAATTGAACGGCAAGACATTATGGGAAATAGTCTGTTATTGTCATGTATCTCCTTGAAACAACATGAATTGATTGAAACTCCTTGACTAATGTCTGTCCAGCTGATGGGCCTTGCAGTGTACAATTCTATAATCCTCGATTTGCACTTCCCTACGGCTTGCTACAAGAAATTGCTCAGTCCGCCAGTTGTCCCGCAAAATCTGCAACATGCCAATGTCGGGTCTGGAAATTCGGCGTGGACGACCTTGCCGAGGTCATGCCGGTAAGTCTGCATTGCTCAAATTTTTCATTATCATTGGCGCAACAGACCAGTGGGGGCCAAGACCCTCTACCTACTGGCAGATTTCGAGACGAGAGATGTTTTCTTTTTTACGGGGTAGGGTTGTCAGCTCTAAGCCCAACGCTCAACAGTCATATGAGACCGGGACCTATGGCCCAAAGGGATTCGAACCACTACAAACATTCATGCCACAGCCGGGACTTGGACCAGAAACATGTGGTACCGAGCGCCAGAGGCGCTATCCCACTCCGTCATTCAGGTCCTATTACACAAATTTACACTTCAAAAAACACCTAAACTCAAAAGTCACTAATGTATGAAAATATATTAGGAAAATGGTAGTGACACTTTGGTAAATAATGGCCATTTTCAATTTACTTGAAAAATTTATTTTCAAATTTAATTTTAAAAATTTTTTTCTGGAAAATTTAATTTCAATTCTGAATTTAATTTCAGATATTCCTCTGCATTAAAAGCAACTAGTTTTTGTTTTTTTTTTAAAGTTAACAAAGTCTTAAATTTTTCTTCTTATTTGCTGCTATAAAATGTCAAAATCAATAAAAAAAAAACAAAAATTAAAAAAGTTGCTAGGCCGATATACAGGTTACACATAAAATTTAGAATTTAATATAATAATAAAAAACATAACAGCAATCTTAAACAAACAAAGAAAGAAAAAAAGTATCATTAAATTATATTCAGACAATAAATTATGTTCAACAGTTATTATCTTTCAGAACTGAAAAAAAAGAAAACTGATTAAATAAAAAAATTGTAATATTATAGAATTTCAAACTTTTTAAAAAACACACGTCAAAGAAATTTTTAAAAAATAATAAATTAAAAACTATATCATTCCAAGCTATTTTATAAAAAAAAACGAAAAAAAATTTAATAAAAAAAAATACGCCACAAAATTGAAATAAACCAATAAGAATAGCTGGTGTAAAAATTTAAATAAACCAATAACAATAGCTTGCGAAAATTTAAAAAATAAATAAACCAATAAAAAACATTGCAAGTGGTCCAGGACATTGCTGACCTAGTTTGCTAAAAGCAATACCCGTATAGTTTATGGGTTAATAATTTTTTACGACAATTTTTTTAAATTCAGATTTTTCTTTGCAGAAATTTTTGAATTCAGTAACTAATTTAAGTCCATTCAGAAAGCAATGTCCTCCCTTGATTTTCCATCAGTACATTTTATGGGCAGCATTAGGAGTCAAAATCTACTTGCCAATCATAAAGTAAACTTGAGTTGTATCGTGTACACCTAGAGTTCAATAGGGATTGAAGTTCAAATCCATTGTGGGGTTCATCACCAATCACTCCTTTCAGAAGCATAATAGTTGATGACGATTGTGAACATGTATAAATTCTTCTTACATCTACTGTCAGTCTTCCAGGAGTGAACTTATCCGATGTTTTCCTCTGATATGGAAAACAAATATGGAGCAATTCCCCTAAAAATTCTCCTGGAAGGCAATGACTCTTTTTTTCACCCCTTCAATGACTGTTTGTGATATTCTTAATAAGTAAAATACGATAACCCCGATGTACAGAAAAATTTTTTTTTCCATTCTTTAGCTTTTAAGTTTTGGCAACATTTTTTTCTAATGCAGCTGGCAAATAGACCGTGATCTTTTTATGCCATAAGGGTTGCACCGGCGTTACTCACTTTGCGCTAATCAGGGGCACGTGTAACTTGAAGATAAGTCACGGACGCGGGTAACAATGCCCCCGCAACTCTCTGCGATCCCTATTAGGACCGGAACCTACGGTTTAAAGTGGATTCGAACCACTACAAACATCCATGGCACCGCCGGGTTTGAACCCGATACCTGTGATACAGAGCGCTAGCCACTCGGCCATCAGGACCGTTTTGGCAACATTAGGAGCCAAAATTTACTTGCAAATCATAAAATAAACTTGACTTATGGTATCGTGTACAGCAAGAGTTCAAAAAGGGTTGGAGTTTCAAATTCACTCAGGGATTGTGAGCATGCATAAATTCTTCTTCCATGGACTAGGAGTGAGTTTACCTGATGTCTTTTCTCATATGAAAAATAAACGTGGAGCAATTTCCCCTAAAAATCTCCCAGAATGAAATGAATCTTTTTCTTCACCCAAAGGCTTGTTCCCACAAAGGCGTTGACCAATCACAAGCCTCACCGTGTTGTACCCCAAACTCGCCGTTTGAAGTTGCCCAACTTTCAACTCTCAAATGCTTGTCGCGTCATGTGACTTGGATTGAGCCAATAGTAGATCTGCCATCTAGTAGAAGTAACTGGAACTTTCCTAGGCATAAAGCGATTTCTGACGCACGCGTCGAAAAAATTTTCTTCCTGCCGCGTGACACGTCGCCGCCTCACGCCTCGGTGGGAAAGAGTCATTAGGTGGCTGTTTGTGATATACATAAGTGAAAAGCGATGCCCACAGATTTTCAAAATTATAATTTCAATAGTTAGCATATGGGGTAGATCAAGTTCGTATGTGCTTGTGACTGCAATGCACATCAAGTTCGTATGTGCATTGCAATCATTGCTTTCAGAAACAAGGAACTCTATGATGATTGTGGCAACATTTATAACAGTTATAACAGTCACGTATTGACAATAAGCTGACAATTTTCTATGGTTCAAACGATTCGAAATACAATGTTCAGCTAAAATGCTAAGCTGTTATCTCTAAAAGTCATCCATTTCTTTCATGGGGGGATTATACTTTTCCTTATACAATAGAAAAAAAAAGTATTTTGTGAGCAATTTACATTTTGAAATAAATGCATTTTAATTTAATCTTCCACAGTTAATATAGGATTTAAATTAAATGAAAATTACATAAACTACTGTTTGATTAGATGTTGAAATTTCAGGATGTAGCTGTCGGACTTCGAGAACTTCTCTCTTACGAAGGGAATGTGGAGGAAGACTTCTGCATGAATTTCCAGGTAATTCTTGAATTCAATCAATCTTTTATGTGTAGTATTCAAATACGGGAGGCCCTACGTTGGGTGCCAGTTTGTAGTAGGTGTGTCGTCTTTTGTTTGTGCAGCTCAATCTGGGTGTGGTCAAGTCACAAGAACATACATAATAAGTAAAAAAGGCACCTCTTTAATTTCAAGCGCACAAGCACGAGTTTGACACACTACAAAGATTAATATACAACAGATAACACTTTTAAAGACATATACTTGTATTCAAGTGGAAGGATTCCATTTAAGCTGTAAATAAAGTTACCCAGGTACATGCTGGATAACGAAATATATTTCCTCTCTGGATGAGAGTCTGTAGGCCAATTGATGCACAGAATGGCGCTCGGGGTGAGAGACTGTAAACTAAACGTCTCTGAAGTAGAAGCTAATTATACAGTTGTGGAAGGATTCCAGTTCTAGCTCTCGGGGAAAGCTCGTAACTAACGGCAGCGCCTGTTTTGCCATACATTCTCTCGGCTGAGAGTCTGGGTGCCTACTGAGGATTTCTTCTGTACGCCGCAAGAGACGATTTTGCAGTGAGTAGGAGAAAACATGGTTGCGTAGGTGGAGCCACGGTTGTATATGTTTATATTATTTACGTGATTAATCTCTTCATTTGAAGTGATACAGAAATTATGTAAACAAATTTTTATGAATCTGTTGATCTTGATTTCTTCATGAAAATGTCTGAAGGACTTTCATAAGTTCATAATTTCTCATGAAATAGTTTTCGAAAATGGTTTGATTGAGTTCGTTATTTCACAGTTGCAAATAAGTTGCTGTTGAATTCAGCAGCTTAACAGATATAAACATATGACAATGAAACACAGTAAGAGAGAAATTAATTCAATTTTTAATTCCTAGAAAATCATATTTGAATCGATCCTTAGATAAATAAATAAAATAAAAAGCATTTGAATTCTTGTAGGTGTCCGTGGAAGAATTTGGCGGTGTCAAGACACATGTCCTAAAGACGGAGGGCGAAAATATGCCTGTCACCAATGAAAACAGGCAGGGTGAGTTCTCATTAACTTTCTAATAATGATGATTGTTAAACTTCCTAATAATGATGCTTGTAAACTTCCTAATAATCTTGCTTTAATCTTGTTTGTAAATTTCCTAATAATGATGCTTTGTAAACTTCCTCATAAGGATGTTTGTTTTAAACTTCGTGGTAATGATGTTTAGGTAAAATTTACCTCGAAATTGTGCGTGAAACAAACGATAAGTAATAACTATTAAATTCCCAAGTAATAACTATAATAAGAACAAGTGATAACTATAAATTATTTAATTAAATATAAGCTTGATTCGTGGCCTAATGGTAACATGCACATTTAGCATACTAGAGGATTCAGGCTGGTGGTGTCCTTTGCCGTCACTGCATTCAGTGATGAGAAGACTCGATGGTGTTTGTGACAGCGTGGAAAGCAATTTGCACCTACAATCATTCATCCTGGTTGTTGAAATTTTCCCCGATATTTCTACCATACGACACATGAGACTTGATGGCTTTTAGCCCAGTGGGAATTTTCCTGGGTTACTCTTCTATAATAAGACCAAATTTTCTCCTGAGTCATAAACAGTTAGTATCCTCTACAGTTATCATGCATGCGAGGTCAGATCTGAATGCGCCTTTGACCCAACTTACAATCACTGCTTTCTGAAACCAGAAAATCCTATGGTGAGACTTCTGAGATTTCTCCCGTACGACTCAAAAATTATTCAACTATTTCCTGCAAAATTTCGGAAGGCAATGTCCCTCCTTCGTCACCAGTCGATGGGCTATTTGTAGTACTCATAAAGTGGAATACGAAATTTCACTGTTGTGGCAAGAAGTATTTCTGAGAATCAATAGATTAAACTAACTAATGCCCCGACACTATAGTCCATACTGGACCATGACCTCCCTAACACTACGACTTCTAAGTCGTCAGACTCGAGCTTTGGTTTTCCAATGTGTGATTTTTAGGTTCTTCAGATCCTTTTCCACTTCGTCCATCCATCTCTTTTTTTTGACCTTCCTGTTGTTTTTGGTCTTTGCACTTCCCTTGCATGGCCCTTGAAAGTCTTTTTTGTCCCTCTGATATCGTCCATTCTCTCTGTTCTAGCCATCGAATTCTCTTTTTGACTTTATATAATTTATGTGAACATTTTCTGCAAACAATTTTGAAATTTCATGATTGTAACTCCTCCTCTCACATCACCGTCTCTGATAGGTCCAAATAAAGCTGTTAATATCTTCCTCTCCTAGGTTATTAATATCCTCGCTTGCTTTTGAGTTAAGGTCCAGATCTCTGACTCATAATTAACTGTTGGTCTGATTATAGTTTTATACACCTGGAGCTTTGTTTTCCGTGTTATTACTTGAAATTTAATTTTTTAAGAACTTAATTGTTGAAAAAATAAATAGATTAATGGTTTAAAAAATAAATAGATCAATGGTTTAAAAATAAATGGATTAATGGTTTTTAAAAATAAATAGCAAACTATCGATCGATATATTTTTCTTATACCGATTGGTTTGTTTCTTCCTTTTTCTACCTTAATTCAAAAACAGTTTTTAAAAACATTTCAGCAATAACTTATTTTGAAACCCCATCCCCCCCCCAAAAATAATATCTTGGGATATGTTATTGTGTTTAGATAAAAAAGAAATTAAAAGAAAAAACTAGAAAAGGCAAATTTCTTCCATTCCCTTTTAGACTAGTCTAGCATTTTTATTGCACAATGGTTCAAAAAAAAATATTGCTATAACACAGTAAAAGTACATTTTTAGTATATTTTAAATAAAAATTACGGATATGTGAAAAGTAATTCTGGACCAGAAAAGGTATGCTATTAGTGAAGCTGCTGTTGTCATTGGACTCGTGGTCGAAAACAGGTTTTAAAAGCTTCTGCTGGTCCTGAAGGTAAAAGAATTGCGTAGTGAAACTCTGAGATAGCCATGTTTCACATATTACTAGATATTATTTTTCGAAGAATTACCATTGGGTTAATATTAGCCGACAATGAGTTAATCCTATGTAGAAAATTATTGAATGTGAGGCCTTATGTAATTAATACAGGAAGATCAGAAGCAGCTTCTTGAAATGAATTATGAGAACAAAATCAGCTTCTTGAAATGAATTATGAGATCAGAATCAGTGTCTTGAAATGAATTATGAGATCAGAATAAGTTTCTTGAAATGAATTATGAGAATAGAACCAGTTTTTTTTGAAAATACAGCAAACGAAGACCTAGAGCTGTAGCTATAGCAAATACTACTATTGAGCAAAAGCTTCACGACGAAGGGTTGTACGCAAGATGTCTTGTGCAATTCTCTCACTCCAATCCAGTGAAATTTAACTCTGAACGTTGACGGGACAGCAGAAGTGCAACTCAAAAGAAGTCTATACAATCTATTAATGAATCCCAAATTTGTTTTCAAAGGGATTCAAGAAGTTTATTGGTTTAGTGAGAGACAGAATCCAGCTATTATCCATGTCATATCCCAAAGAGACAGATTTGATTGGTCTAGTGTATATGTCTGGGAAATTATCTCTTTGAATGATAACGCCGACCTGTTACAAGAAACATCTTTATCGCTCATTTACATATAGGTGACCTCTTTGATCTAATGGTTTTTGCAATGGTACTTTACATGCCATTGAACTACCCCAATTAACTAAAAATTTATATACAAATTTTTGATTTCTTATTAAGCAGATTTTTTTTTTGTACATATTAAAAGGCTTGTTTGGAACAGATTCAGTTCTCGATAAGAAAAGAGAAATTCAAAAATTCTCATATATTCTTCTAACCTAAGAAAAGTAATATTACCAGATTTTAGACTTGCCATTGGAAGTATGCAGTGTGCATCGAAATATTTAAATCGATTTTCATTTTATTAATAATCAATTCTACAACTTTTGTAACTGCTGTATTCATAAGTCTTAAGGGGTATCTAATTATTTGTTTTCTTACAGAATATGTACAGTTATACACGGAGCTTATTCTCAACAAGGCTATATACCAGCCTTTTAAAGCCTTCTACCTTGGCTTTCACAGTGTCTGTGCCTCCAATGCTTTGATTGTAAGTACTAGAATTAATATGATTTTAACTTAAAGCTGAACATCAACCAATCAGAAGTCTGAGGGCAGTAGGCTAACTGAGTGGATTTCTGATTGGCTAATGTAGTTGTGAAAGGCGATTTCAGTATCTTATGTTTGTTTGTTTTGTTTTCTAACAACTAATAATTCTGACAATTATCCAAATCTGAATTCGATTTATTATAGTTCTGAGCATCTACTGATTAGAGGTAAACTGAGATTAATGTTCCTCCGGGAATTTTCATCGATGTATTAGATATAGTTTCTAAAGCTGAGTTTATTGTCTCATATCAGCCAGAGATATTTGACTTCTTTTATGCACCGTATGGGTTCATTTCAGTAACAACGCAGTTTCTTAGTAGTTGCCGGTAACATAGATAAAGTTCACTATTCAACTTTTAAAATTTTTTATGTGAAAGATGATATCCACAAGATGTTTTGCGCTAAGGTATAAGAATTAAATTTCCACAACCTATGTAAATTTATACCTCGTAAGATACCTGCCAACACGTGGCATGAAATAGTTCATTATCTGGACGTAGTACGTGTTACTCAAGTACCTCATATTTGAATTTATGAAGTAAAAAAAGTAAAGACTTTTCTTTTTTTCAATTCCTTCTATTAGCTCACACTCTCTCTATATATATCTTGCTCAAATTTTCAAACGTTCATAAAATACTTTTTATTCATCCACTCAAGTTCAAATACATTTTTTTCTAACTTGTAGTGGATGACACGGATGTTAATACGGTTTTTTTCAAATATTAATTCAGTAATTAAATTTAATTCATTAATTTAATTTTTTTTTTTTAGATTTAAGTTGCATGTATCTACCAATAGATGGGGCCAGATAAACTTAAAAAAATGAATGATAATTATTTCATTATGAAATGATAATTATTGATATGTATGATGATAATTATTGATATTTATTAAAGGACTTTCTGCAATAGAGTGAAAAAAAGTAGGAATTGACTTAAAAAAAAAAAATTTATATTACTTGTTATATCTCAACCCGATAATTCTCAGACATCTCGTATAATAAACCTAAACAGTTTATTATAATCTTCAGTATTATTGCAGATGCTCCGTCCTGAGGAAGTAGAGATGCTGGTGTGTGGCTGTCCGACCTTGGACATGGACGAGCTGCGGAAGGTCACCGTCTACGATGGATTTCACGAAGAAGAGCCCATTATCAAGCAAGAGCAATTATTTTTTTCTTTTGAGTTTTAAAATTTACCTTATTGTATTCTGTATTTACAAACATGTTTCAAGAAGTGAAAAAGGAAATAATTCAAATATACTTTCATTCTTTTAGACTAGTGAGACTAATAAAACTAGAGACTCTAATAAAACTAAATCTTAAGGCTCCTTCCCACCAGGCCTTCCCCACGATCCTTTAACCCATTGAGTGAATTGAATGAAACGTAAACGATAGGGCTGTTCTAGATTTAAAGATGGATTGTTCCATCCTATTAGTTATTAGTTTTTGCATACCGTATTTTGGACGTCCGTTAGCTTTTTCTCCCTAGCGCGCATGCTCATAGGAAATTGCGCATGCGTATCTGTAATAATGTCTCCTATGAGCATGCGCGCTAGGGAGAAAAGCTAACGGACGTCCAAAATACGGTATGCAAAAACTCTCTATTATGACTAAGATTTTCCCGTCGTAAAATGTCGGCCAGTAAGAAGAATGATATTCTGATAGCTTTTTGGCTGAAGTTCTGAAAAGAGTAATTTTAGCATGTGGTGGGAAACAGGCTTAAAGTAGTCATGTCGACAAATTCACCTTCGGAGAAATTACTTGCTATTCTGAATCCTGAGGTTTTTGGATGATTTGCAGTGAAAATAACTATCGAATTGAGAGATTGTTTATGATTTCATTTAAATATATAGGAGTAAGTGCAATTTTTAACATCGTCATCCCTTAAAACATTAAATTATCTGTTTTATAAGTAATATTGTTATATTATTAAAGATTTCACGAAAGTAAACCTCTTGGCTTATGTCAGATAAACAAACCTTAAACTATTCTGACAAGGGACACAAGGTCAAAAGAAATATTTCATTCTGTGTTTTTTAGTTTATTGCAAACTAAAGATGACAGAACATTTAAGTTAAGTTTAAAAGTAGCTTTCAGTTTGGGATTTTCTTAATCTTTTATTTATGTATTCATTTATATTTTGTAGAGAATTTTGGGAAATCTTAAAGAGCTACAGTTCCGATTTGCAGAAACAGTTCCTGAGATTCACGACGGAAGCGACCGGGTACCTGTCGGAGGGATGGGAGAGATGACCTTCAAGATCTCCGCCCTCAATCACAACACAGACATGTGAGTGCACCCCTCCGATCAGGTTGCTTTTATTCACGCGGTTTTCGAAACTACTTTAACCCACTAATTATTGTTGTTGTCGTATCCCTCACGGAAGGAGGGAAGAGGGGTGCAGCTTCTGTTCTGATGGAACACCCGTAGGTAGAAGTCTGCCTTCTGCTCCATAACGCTCTTACAGCCATAGGAGACCCGGACCTACGGCTTAAAGTGGATTCCGAACCACTACAAACATCCATGGCACCGATGGGACTCGAACCCGAAACCTGTGGCACCGAGCGCCAGAGCGCTAGACACTCAATCATTCAGGTCCAAGCTACTAACTATATGAGTGTTTTTCTTTAATGATGCAGGTCAAGATGAAAAAGAAAGACTGGTTGATTTTCAAAAACACTTGTTCTCAAATGATGTTGCACGACGGCAAAGGAAATGCAAAAAAAGACAAAAAAAAAAGAATAATTTTCACATTTCGGATGGCTATTTTGCTTGCACGAGCGCTGTGTACACTCTTATTGTAGATTAATACGGAGTTCCTTGGCCTCGTAGCGGCCACTAGCTCCTTCATTGCAAAATGTTGAAAGATAGCGGTGGTCTCATGCCCTTTGAGTTAATAAGAAAAAAAAATAATTAAATGCCCTTTTTTTAAAAAAGAATTATTTATTTAATAAAATTATAAAATGAAAAATAACGAACATTTCAAAAGTGTAGATGTTGATGAAATAAAACAGAATGAGCAAAGGTCAAATTAGGAGAAAAAAATAGCTTAGGAGAAAAGCGAACTTTTTTTGATCTAGGCAGTTGTAGGTAATAAATCAGTCAGAGGAGGAGAAAATCGTCAGGATAAGGAATTAATTTAAAATATTTAGAACAGTGCGAGGTCTTTTGCTATGTTTGCGGGAAGAAATATCATAATCGTAATTTTGTAGGATATTTAAAACAGGGTTATTGATGTTTTGCATATCATTATAGAATTGTGTAGAAATTTTGTGAACAAATTGTCTTAAACTTGTAATCGAGAGAGGTCGTATAATATCGTCATTACGAAAGTTTCAGGGTGAATTCGTTAACATTCTGAGTGTTTTGTTCTCAAGCCTCAAGCGTACTCTTAGTACGTGCAACAGAACCCCAAACTGGGCTTGCATAAGCTAATACTGGACGAAGATAAGAGAGATATATTAGAATTTTAAGATTAAGAGGTAAAGCTGAATATCTATTGTTTAAAGGATAGAGAACTGTGTACGCTATAAACAGTCAGCTCTTTTAAATTATTGCTGTAATGGCAGAAAGAATTGCACGATAGTTTGTGGTGAGTGTCTTCTGTCAACGTGCGTTGCCAGGCTACCAGCTTCAGGGTAGAAACAATGGAGTTTGCATGGCGTAAAATCAGCCTTTCATTATAGTATTTTTTTAGAGATTATTAAATTTGTATTTTAAAATTCTATTTTATTTTATCAAATTATTTTATAAATGAATCAAAGTCAGTCTTTACCGTTTATCGGAGTATCTTGTGCCCAGGGGGCCTTTAACTCTTATCTGGTCAAAATGAGTACATGTCGATAAGTAGGAGAAACATGGTTATCAAAAAACAGGAAATAAGTAGTTAAGGAAAATGTCCCCAAATTCAAAATTTTAGGAAGAAAATGCATAATATAAAACAGTAAAATAGCAAATTAAAAAGAGATTCCACAGGAGGATAGGGTAACCGCTGCTAGAAATGATGACGAGAGAACGAGTTTGTAAATTGTAAAGAACCGCCCTTGGGCTTTTAGCATTTTCCTACAGAGTGAAATCGTATGTCGGGAGATTACGAATTTCATCATTCGGAATATGTTCAAGGTTTGAATATAATTTTTCAGCAAGCTGGAGCATAAAATTTTGAATAGAAGGGAGGGCAAGACTGTGACGAATGTCATCATTTCTAAAAATACCACGGAAAATCAGTAATCATTCTTAGAATTTCATTTACAAGTTTACTAATGTAGTTATTGTGGTATCTTGCAGCAGAACCCCAAACTGGGCTAGCATGCGTGATAATGGGCCGCAAATAATACATGTAAATGATTAGTTTATTATCCAAGGATAAGAGGAATTTTCTATTAATAAAGGGATATAGCATGCGTAGAGAAATATTATATTTATGTTTTATATGATTAGAATAAGTTAGTTTGCAAATGAGTCAAAACGATTATTTGTTCGATTCTTTTACGCTTTTTATCTTTGAAATTGTATTGATATTTGCAATTCAAATTACTTACTGTTTCAAGTGCATGTTTTATTTTGTGCATGCACGTAAATGTTCAATACTCACCATACATTGGAAATTATAAATATTTTTATTTAGGAGTGTACTAAAGTATTATTTTATTTTATTTTTAGGTTACCCATTTCCCACACTTGTTTCAACCAGTTGGTTTTGCCCCGTTACAAGAACCGAGATATTCTGCGTGAAAAACTTACTATCGCCATTTCCAATGCCGAAGGATTCGGACTCGAGTGATTTTTAACACTCTCTGGTGACAAAACGTCCTATTTCTGTGATGATATAAAGTATCGTTGATCAATACAACGGAGTTCCTTTTTGAGTGAGACTAAATATTGCATGTAAAAATGCTAACTGGTTGTGAAAAACTGTACTTATACTGACTATCTGTGAAAAGAGAATTATCGTGAACAAATTACTGTAAATATGTATTCTTGGAAAATTCAATAATAAATAATATAATTGAAAACTTGTAATGAATGTTTTTATCATTTATATGGAAAACAATTTTTTAAATGAATATATTTTAAATAAAATTTAAACCGGTTGGACGTGTAACATAAACAGCTTGACAGACACAGTTCAATCACATATCTTTTAATGCAACGTAATTCAAAAGCATCGAAATTAATTTTTAAAATTTCCTCTCGTTCATTTTTTAAATAATTTTTCTTGCAATTATTTGAAACTAGATCAGAAATGAAATTTATTTAAAATAATTGGATTAGTTAACTAGATTGATCTGGCAAGTTAATAATTAGAAATTTAAAAAAAAAAAAAAAACATTTTATTGTTGTCAATTTCAACTTTTATTATTTTCAGAATGCATTAAAAGTTTTTCACGTGAGATATTTATTAGAATTTTCCTTATATGATTAATAAAAAAGGAGATTTCTTAATGCTAACTAAACAATGAAAGTATAGGTCAATTATAGTTTGATATTATCTTTAAAATTTTTAGTTAGAGAAATAAAAAGAACAAATTGACGCTATCATTGTAAGCAATGGAAAATGCTACAAACTCTTCCATTCAAGCAAACACTTAGAATGCTTGACGCTATAATAAACGTTTGGGTGATGTGGTGTTACGTTCATAGGAGTCTTATCCACAAATCGAGAGCATTATTTGTAATTGTAATAAAATCGATCATGATTGTCAGCAGACAGCATCTCGTAATTTCCACCGATAATTCCTGTGTCAGTCTTATACCAGATTGTATAAGCCAGAACCAGCAGTACCAATTGCCATCTTTTTATAGAGACAAATTACCATTAACCATTGTGTGATGGCGATAAATTGCAAATAGCAGGTTGTGATAATATCAATGACAATCTTTATTATCAGCAATAGTTAAAACTATAATTGGAGAGGATTCTGTTTGCTCATGCACAACAAAAGCCACTACTGGTTTTCATTATATGTAAATTCTACCGCCATAGCATTCTCAACTCAAAAACTCTGAAGTTCTTCACCTTCCAACTTTCCTCCCCGCCATAAAATTGAAAGAATTTTTTCGAGATCCTGAAGTGCGCTTCAGCTGCAGCAACGAAACTGAAAATCATTAGACAAATACAAATGTTAAACGGTTGAACAACAACAAAAAATGTATGAAATATGTTGTCCAGGAAATCCGTAAAACCCGATACAGAATATAGATTATTATTAATATATGAAAGTAAAATACTATTTCACTTATTTGTTTCTCTGAGATGGTTTTATTACTTGGCCAATCATATTGCACCACACGTCAAGAATTTCCTGTCTGTAAACATTCCTTTCAATTTTTTAATTTTTATTTCCGGTTTGTCAAAAAAATAGCGATTGTGTATGGTGTGAATTTTTACTGGCAGTGTGTTATATATTTTTAAATTATTTGTAACAAAAATCAGTTAGAGAAGGTAGGCATGTGTAATTAATAATGCATTGTAATAAATGCTTATTTTTGTGTTATTTCATTAGTAATAAAACAAAAAACACTGCACATGCGCGTCTTGCGTAACTGTGGGTAGAATTTTATTTTTTTTTTTTTTTTGCGCGCGTTTTAAGTTCTGTTTTTAGATGATTGATTGATTGATTAAAATTTCGCGGTACTAGATTTGTAAGTTACATTTATTTTATCACTTGTAAATGGATCAAGAGATTGGCATCATTTAAAAATTAATAGATCTT